>VZUI01047940.1:0-52350 GCA_013401135.1 Cettia cetti | reverse complement strand
GGCCGGGCGCAGGGCGGCCCGGGGCGGCGGTGCCCGGGGCGGGAGGATGCCCCGCTGGCGCTGCTGCGGGCGTTGGCGCTGGCTCGGCGGCCCCGGGTGCCCCCGGTCGGCTCCGCCGCGTTGTGTTTACACGGCAGAAAGTCCCGGTCGCTGTTCGACACGTGACGGTGTGGGAGCCGCGGGAGGGGGGAACACGGGGGACACGGGAACGATGGGGGTGGCTGCGGCAAGAGCCTTAAAATAGTCGCCGACCCCCTTGTGCTGCCTGCACGCTGCCTAAACCGAGATGCACTACTGTCGTGCATGACTCAATATGTATTTTAAATCGGTTTAGCGATCTCGCTGGCGCATTGTGCTTAGCTTTATGGTTAAATGAAATGCCACACGTCCCGGGTAAAGGTCAAACTTCTTCTCTAATCCGCGGATCCGTGCGGCGGCTACTTAGTCTGCAGCTTCCTCCTCTGGTTTACAAAACGTGTCACTAGCGGTGATGTCGTGTGGAGATTGCAAAAAATCACCCACAGTATATTTTATTTTTTATACATATATATATAAAAAACGCAGCCAAGCCTGTTTTTTTAACACTTGGCTAATATTAGATCGCTGGCTGCTGCCAGAGCTTTATACGGCGCATTGTAAGCGGTGCAGCACTACGATGTCTCTGAAGTCTCCTTTCTAGCCGTGGCACAGGTCGTTGTTCCTATAAGTCGTAAATATGTAAGTCGGAGGTACAAGATAAACGAGGTACCTAAACACATTCATAAGCATCAGCCCGTATTTAAGCTTATAAATACCGTGCGAGCGTTGCCCTTTAAATCAAGCTCCAGATGAACGGGGCTGAGGGCTAATCGAAGTAGATCGCTACGAGTCCCCGACTGCTTTGCACTTCTTTCTCAGGGATTTTCACAAATGTAGAAATGATCCTTCCAGCGGCCTGGAACCGGGAGGCCAGGGGGCGGCCGGGGTGGGGCGGAGGGTGATGGGGGGGAGGGATCAGAGGCCGCTAATTTATTGCATCGCTTTTAATATCCGAAAGGCCGGGTTGTTTGCCGAAGCTCCCGGCGCTCCGTCGGTGCCATCGGCTCTCGCAGAGGTTTTTTTTTTTTTTTTTGTACCCCGCGTAGCCCTCCCCGCCGGCTGCCGCTGCGCTGCCGGCTCTGTGGCTCGTGCAGTGGAAACTGGCAGGCTGCCAGGCGGAGCTCGGAGGTGGAAAAGAGTAAAGGCGCCAAAAGGGAACTCGTGCGCCGCTGCAATTCTCCTCCCGACCCGCTTCCTGGCTCGCTGCAGCCGCCGGCCCCGCCGGGCTTCCTCCAGGCCACCCCCCCTCCAGGCCACCCCCCGCTCCCCCCCGTGCCCCTCGCTGAGACTTTCACCTCGCAAGCTCGCCGCCAGGCACCCCGGGGTCATGGGGGTGGAGAGGGAGGGGGAAGAGGAGGCTGCCCTGTCCCGGGTGGCGATGCCATCCCCTCCTCTTTCCCCTGGCGGCACGGAGAAGCGGAGTCTTCCTCCTCCTCCTTCTCCCCCTCCCCGCGGGCATCGGGTTTTTCTCGTTTCCACGCCAGGAGCGTGTTAACAAAACTTTGCTGCTGCTGGCGTCAATGGCTGCCAAAAGTCTGTTGACGTTGCGAGGGAGACCCAAACGTTTCCCTTTTTAATCAGCTGCCCGAGCAGTGCGGTGTGTGCCTGTGCCTGCCTCTGCGGCGCGGGGCCGGCGGGCAGCGCGGGCAGCGGGTGGGTGTTCCCGGCTCGGCTCGGCACGGCTCAGCTCGGCTCGGCAGCACGCCGGGAGGCAGGTTAGTGCTTGCAGGCGCTTTTCACAACTGGTTTCACACGGCGGCATCGCTGCGGAACCGCGTGTGCGTTGCGCGTCTCACTCTCTTCCCCCCCCCCCCCCCCCCCCCCCCCCCCGCGCCTTCCCCCCCTCTTTTCCTCCCTCCCTCCCTCCTCCGTGCATCACCGTCTATATTTAGCCGCAAATGGCTTTATCGGCCAGACACCTCCCGGAGGAAATGCCGTGCGCGCTCTGGCTGCCGAGCCCCGCTCCGCGCCCTGCCGCGCAGCGCAGCGGGGGCGGCCGGCGGGGCTGCGGCGCCCTGGGGCGCGCTGGCGGTGGCCCGGTGGGTGACGGGAGGGGGGAGGGACAGACGCGTCCTCGGTTTCCTCCGTGCGCTGGGGCGCTCAGCCCGCCGTCGGGGTTGCATAACGGGACCGGCTGCGCCCACCCCCGCGGAAGCTGGGTATAAATAGGTGCAGTGCCCCCCACGCCCTCTCCGTTGTCCCCCCTCGGTCCCGCGGCGCGGAGCGCTTGTGGCGCTGCCGGCGTTTGGCCGAGTCTCTGCGAGACGGTATCCCCGACAGGCAGCTGCTTTGGGGACAGAGAGGAGGAGGAGGGACGGGGTGTGCGAAGAGTTAAAAGTCTGCTGCTTGTTGCAATGAAATTATGGCTGGCAGTGGCGCCGCTGCTCGTTCGGCAGACCTCCACTTTTAAACAGTTCACGAGAAGTTCAGGGCGGCGATGATCGTAAGCGCACACACGCGCGCACCCGGGGCGCACGGCGACAAGGGGTGGCTTTGGGGAAGGGGCTGGCAGCCGTCGGGGGCGCGGGCTCTGACCTGCCTGGTGGCCCCGGGACGTCCCACCGCATCCCTGCGACCGGGCGGGTTTTGCCCTTGCTCCGGCGGTGGTGGCTGTGGGACATGGGGCCTCCAGATTCCCCGCTTTTGGCCGGGGCAGCTCTCACTCCCTCCGTGCAACTTCAGCATTTCGCTATCTGCGCGTGGCAGGGGATTGATGAGCTCTAGTTCAGGCACCTCGCCTTATCTTAATGATACATTTCCACCGAGGAAACCAGGCGGGCGCTGGCAGCCCCTGTGAGGAGCCGTGGCCCCGAAGGGAAGCGGGGCACAGACAGCGGGGCTGTGCCGTCGGGGCCCCTCTCCGAGCCGGTGGCTGTCCCTTGCAGATGAGGCAGCGCACGGGGTGGCTGCTAACCTTACGTAAATCCCTAAATCACTCTCTCCACGCTGCTGCTGCCTCTATTGAAAACATTACGAGCGGCGCATCTGGAAACCCGTAAATCTGTCCAGAAAACGTCCTTCCAGTGAAATAACTCCTTTTGAATGATAGCGCGGTAACTAACCTCCGTGGATTTTTGTTTCCTCGCGGCGATTTGTGCGGACTTCATTAGGAAAAGCTAACCGTTGTGGAGAAAGGAGGGTCAATGCGCCGTTTCATTAATATACATTTGTTCCAGACGTGGAGTTTTGCACAAAAGGCCTCTCTGAGGGGAGAAAAAAGTGTTGGGGAACAAGGCTTTCCTGCCGTTTCAGTTCTTAAACCTCTCTGAACGTGTGTGAAGTATTGTGTTAAAGGCCCAATCTGGGCTTCTTCCCTATTAAATGCCAAAGCGATCATTTGCATATTTTTTAGCCTGACAAAGGAAATGAGTTTGCTGGGGAAGCATGGATGCTTTGGGAGACGTTAGGCATTAAACTCCCAGTGGTCAATCGCCCGTTACTGGCTTGTGTGTGTGTAAAAGGAGTATCATGCCTCCTGCTTAAAGGCTTCTATTTTTGTGAGAGAGGAAGAGCTGAGGGATATCCTGTGCATTAAAGGCTCCCCCTACTTATTAACCCAGCATTTAGCAGCAGGATGCAGGCTGAAGCTCAGTCAAAAGAAACGACTCAACCTCCGAAGAGCAATTAAAATCTTGCACTGGAATAAATCATGCACCGCGATAATCCTGTTAATAAAACGCAGCTTGTCCTGACACTTCACTCATGCAGCAAACTAGAATTTAATGCGAGCAGAGGTGGCATTAGGCAAGGTAGAGGGGAGGAAAAGCCTTTCCCTCTCTGCTGCTGGACGCGGAAATGTGGTTACCTTTCACCTGCCTCTCTGGCTGCACACGGCGCCGATCCTCTTGGACTGCTAATACTTCTCCAGTGAGCCTGCTAATGATTTCTTTCCCTGGAGTGAGCAGGCATCATTGAATTACTGAAAGCACTCGCAGCAGCAGCAGCAGCAGCAGCAGCAGCAGCAGCAGCTCCAATGCAGAAGCCACCAGGGCTCCTCACTTAATCAAATTAAGGGGTGGGGAGCTCACCAACCCACTTACTATTTTTAACCCCTTTCTCCAAGTTAGTCATGTGCAGACGCTAAAAGGCAGGTTTTTATTTAGATGCCTTCTGTAACAGTGTCTCTTCAGTTTTAAGTCCTCGTGTAAATGCCTTATCAGCAATCAGCGTAGCTAATACGCGCCGGTATGTGGTTGTTCTTACCATGCTCTCTTGCTCCTGTGTGTTCCTAAAGCAAGGCTCTTGTGAGTGCCTGTGGGTTGTTTAAATGTTCCCCCAGGCTCACAAGGTCTCCCTCCTTGGTCCGGTCTATGGGACTGAGATGTGACTTCAGAGATGAAGATTTGGGGACAGGTGTATACTTGGCTGGCTGAGTCATTTCTTGTGGAAATGAAATGCTGTGGAGAAACTTTTTATTTGTCGATAGTCTGGAATGATTCTTAATTTTCTGGATGTGCGCTGGGGAAAAGATCCATCTCCTCTGACCTATAAATGCCCTCAATTTGCTCCTTTATTGCTGGGTATCTCCCTTAGCGGTTAACGTAGGCAGCTCACTCCCCGCACCAATCCTGCATTCATTATTAATTACCCGGAGGGAGGCTGGCTGCTCCACTGTGATGTTTGCACTTCCTCCTAGACAAATCTGCTCAACTTTTTTTTTTTTTTTTCTTTTTCCTTCTTTTCTTTTTCTAATAGAATATAAAACTGTGAAGAAAAGCGTTGATTTTTAAGAAGACGTCATGCTTTCTGCAACTCCCCTGTATGGCAATGTTCATAGCTGGATGAGCAATGAAAGGGTCCGCATGTGTGGAATTAATGAAGACAGGTAAATATTTAAGCTTCTGGCAAGTTAAACCACACTGTAATTCTGCAGAGCGAGGTCTCAGAGTTTGCTCGCTTCCCTAATGCTGGAGCAGAAAGCTGCCACCTTGCATCGAGATCAGCCCAGCTTGGAGGGAGGGCAAAGGGAGAGAGTCAAGACGTGCCTGAGAGCAGTAGAGCAGATGCTGATTTACTGTGGAACAGGCAACTTGGGTCAGTGAAGTGGGGACGCCCCCAACGCAGCCTTTGAATGTGTTTTTACTATTATTTTATTGTTTTGCATTTGAACGGGAATTAAACCAAATAGTGCACGTTTTCTTGTGGTCACTCTCTGCGGCAGAGGGGCTTGTGCCTGCAACTTGGTGTTCTCTGCCTTTGGACCAACAGCTTGTCATGTGAAATAGGATCAGTAGTGTCTGTCTCTCACAACTGAATTTCTCCTCCTCCCCACCTTTTCCCTGCTGAATATAATTCAGTTGATGATCAAAATTACAGTGTTCGATGGGGCGACACAGGCACTGGCAGGTGTCCCCTTCCCTTAAATCCCAGCTTTTTAAGAAGTAAAATGATGTTGGACAGAAGCTGCAGATGTGCCTCAAGTTCTCTGTGCCAGTTTTGTCTGGTTTTAGGGCTTTTCTCTCTTCTCATTCCTGGTTCTCACTGTTGTGTGAAAAGCCTCCAAAAAGCTGGTGGAAGTTTTTGGTCTTTGCAGGGAATGCTATTTGCAAACATCAGCTGAAGGAAAACAGCCAAGCATCTCAATTGGCTTTCTCACCCTCCCTCCCCACTTTCCTCCCAGTTGTTCAGGGATAATAACTGTACGTGCTACTTGCAGGGAAAAGGTGAATCTTTTAAAAACAAATGGATTAAAATCACGTTTCTGCTTTATGGTGATGATGTGCCTTTAAGCACTTTGATTGAAAGGAGTTCTTTTGGGTAATGCTGAAACTTTCCTTCTGCTGCATGTCAGTGATTTTTATCCCTGGGATTTGGAATTTGGCACTAAGGTATATTCTTTATTGGTGATTTCTGTGATAACAAGTCCCAGAGCTGCAACACTGGTATAGCACAGATGTGCAGCTCCCTCTTTAGCATGGACGAGCTGATGTTCATATGATATTAGCGTGTGTGTTTTAATTTCATCCTCAGCAGTGTTTATGGATGGTATATGAACAGAGTATGTTTAAAATGGGATATTCTCCCCCTGGAAAAAGAAAAGGGCAAGGAGCAAAAGAGAAGACCTTGACAAAAACTGCTGGCTTTGGAAGAGGCTGCTCTGAGATGTACTTGGTGTGTTCTCGTTGTCAAAACCCTTTATGCTTATTTTCAAATGGTCCTTGCTTTTCAAAGTAGTCAGCATGTATGGGTACAGAGAAGGATAAATATGTTATCTCATGGGACTTCTCTAGGGGAATCAAAATATGGAGGTGATATGATACTGTACTGATCCGAGATGCACAGGATGTTTTCAAATAGTAAGCTTCTGTTTTTCAATAGGAAAATTCCCGTTAATGACGGTGATGCACCGAAAAGCAGACTGGAGTTGAGGGAGGAAAATCACCTGAATCACAGTGTGGTAAGAAGTTACAAGCTTCATGCTGCCCTTGAACCTGTGCCTGCCCTCCCCACTGTGGCTCCTGCCCCTGGCTGTTGTTATGTTGTCCATTTGGAAAAATGATGAAAACACTTTCCTGTTGCAGCCCTAGTGGGCTTGGGCACATTCAGGCTGTTTCTGTGAAACAGTGAAGTTGGGGCTTTGTTTATTTATCCTGTTAACCTCTTGATGCTTTGTGGTATGTGTTGTTGTATGACATCAGATTCTTAGTTTTGCTGTTATGAATAATGCCATGCGGAATGCCAGCATGTGTAACAAAAATAGTTCCTGTAAGCATTAAGAACATCAATGTTCCAGCATAGTTGGTGGGGTTTTCCTTTCTTTGAGTCTACATGGGGAGCAGCAGGTGGGAAAGAAATTAGATAGCAGATGTGCTACATCCTCAGATGCCTTGCCCCATGAATCATGTGGTGGTGGTGAGCCCCAGAGCAGAGTTGTGGTGGAGGGAGAGGTCCTGTCAGAGGAGGAGGATGATGAGGAGAGGCACTCCATCCTTCTTTTTCTGGTCTCCACACCACAGCCCACATCCTCTTGCTCTGGGAGGGCTGGGGCTGAAGAGCCAGTGGTTGCACAGCAGCAGTGCCTCTGAGCATCATCTCTGGGCCATTCCTGGCTGCTTGAGTCCTCCCACCTTTGTTCCTGGCCGTTTGAATTTTGAATTTGGAGAGATTGGTGTTGATGTTTGTGGTGTTACACATATTGCTTCGTAGGTTCCTGTTCTCCCATTTTCCAGTGTAATCAGCCTGTGTACGTTTTCAAAACAAACAGCATGTTTGCATTGTTACTGTTTCTCATCCAAAATGCTGATCTATCTGTAGCTTGAATGGTAGTCATGCTAGTGAGGTGTGAAAGTAACACGCTTCTTGTTCTGCAAAGGTGGATGCAACCACAGCACACCGCATCGACAGTCTTGCAGCTCTGAGCATGGACAGGTCTGGGCTCATGCGAGAAGGACTCAGAGTCCCCATTGTCTATTCCGGCTTGTGCGGGCTTGGCTCGGAAAAATCGCGGGATGCTACGGGTTCCATAGCCAGCCTGGGATTTACTCCTGAAAGAAATCCAGAGATACAGTTCAAGTCTAATCCCCCCGAAGCGGTGGAAAGCGCAGCTGTCTCTGGAAAAGCCCCGAACGGCTTCAGTGCTATATACAAAACGCCACCTGGAATACAAAAAAACTCAGTCCCCACGGGGGAGACGCTGGGTTTGGACCGAGCTGCTGGTGACAGGCAGAGTCCCCTCGGTGTCAATGGTGCTAGTTACCTAAGGCTCCCCTGGGTAAACCCCTACATGGAGGGTACAACGCCCACCATATACCCTTTCCTTGACTCACCAAATAAGTATTCGTTGAACATGTACAAGGCATTGCTACCTCAGCAGTCCACCTACAGCTTACCGCAGCACCTGGCTTACTCACCCGTGTGTACGAATGGTGAACGTTTTTTATACCTGCCTCCCTCCCACTACGTTGCCCCTCACATCCCTTCGTCGCTGGCGTCGCCCATGAGGCTCTCGACTGCTTCAGCTTCACCAGCAATCCCACCTTTGGTGCACTGTCCTGATAAGAGCTTGTCGTGGAAGATGGGTGTGAGCCCAGGCACTCCTGTCGACACGCACGCCTACCCCCACATCCAGAGCAGCAAGCAGCCCCGGGTCCCCACCGCCAAGCCGGCCCCTGCCAACTTGCCAGCAGATCCCGCACTCCTGCTGCCACACTCGCCCCGGCCGTCCCCCCGCCTCCCTCTGCCCGCCCAGGTCGGGGATGCCTATGCTGATTTCCACAAACATTTCCCCAGGATCACCACCTCTCCCTCCTCTGCTGTTACGCTCCCAAAGCCCTACGTGAACATTGGCAATGAATTCCCGCCTGCTCGCCTCTCCAATGGGAAGCTTCCCAAAGGCAGCGATGCTGGGGAGGCGCCCCTGCCATCTGCCCCCCATGCACGGAAAGCTGGCCACGACCGGAAGGACAGCAGGTCTCCCCCGCTCCTGGAAAAGCAGACCCCGACCAAAGACGTCACCGACAAACCGCTGGACTTGTCGGCGAAAGTGGTTGACGCAGAAACTGCTGGCAAGTCGGACCACAGTAAGAAAATTATGCCAACAGTGCTGGTGCATGGAAGGGCAGGAGGGGGGACGCACTTGCCAGGCAGTGACATTGTTCCAAAAGAAACCATTTCTCCCGGGAACAGCTGCCCCATCTACAGGCCCGAAATTATCAGCACGGCGCCATCCTCCTGGATCGTTCCTGGTCCCAGCCCCAGTGAGGAGGCTGGGAAGAACGTCCAGCTGAAAAACAAGGCACTGGACTGGGTTATGCCACAGCCACGGAGTTCCTCCTGTCCCAGGATGGGTGGCACAGATGCAGTGGTCGGCAGCGTTTCGGGGACGGTGGCGACGGGGGGGCGGCCAGCGTCAGCGTCACCAGCTCCCAATGCCAACGTGGATTGCGCCAAGACGGCCCGGAGCGCTGCAGAGAGCACCGCCTCGGTGATACAGCACGTCGGGCAGCCCGTCGCCACCCCTGCGAAGCACAGCGGTAAGGTGGCCAAATCCTGTGGTCAGGAAGCCAACTTCAAGGCGACCGAGACTGCCCTGGCCTCCAGCCCCATCTTCCTGCCGCCCAACGAGGCGTTTCGCTCCCCCCCTCTGCCCTACCCCAGGAGCTACCTCCCATACCCAGTGCCGGAGGGGATTGCCATCAGCCCTCTCACCCTCCACGGGAAAGGACATGTCTACCCTCACCCTGTCTTGCTGCCCAACGGCAGCCTCTACCCCACCCACCTAGCTCCCAAACCCGGCCTCCCTTACAGCCTGCCAGCTGGGAGGGGGGAGTTCATGACCTACCAGGATGCGCTGGGGGTGGGGATGGTGCACCCCATGCTGCTGCAGCATTCGGCTTTGGAGATCAATAAGGAGGAGAAGTCAGAACGGAGGTCACGGTCTCACGAGAGGGTCCGCTATGAGGACCCGGCTCTGCGGGGCCGATTGCCGGAGCTCCTGGAGGGCGGCGGGAAGATGCATTTCGAAATGCCCGCTGACAAGGGCGTGAAATTGCACCAAAGCTCTGGCCATAGTAAAAACTCTGCAAAAAGTGACAAACACCTCTTCCCAGACCTTCTGCGAGATGAGCAAGAGGCTAAGACTGAAGCAAATGTAACGAAAGCCAGCTTTGCTACAGAAAGCAGTAATCAGACTAATGACCCTACAAAGCACAAGGTAGAGCAGGCGTCTCAGCACAGAGATTTTATTGTAATGAGAGAGGAGTTTGGAAGAAATAATGATGTTCATGAAACCTATAATTTCAAGCAAGCCCAGAGTTCATCAGTGTTCGGCTTAAGGAAAGAAGATTTATCAGTGAGCCAGCCTAAAGAGAGAGTGGCGGTCCAGCCTTCTCCCGTTTTCTTGGAAAGCGCGCACGAGAGCGATGCTCCAGCTCTGGCTTTTGGCAAGGTGCAGGAGGACGCGAAGCCGTTCTGCATGGGGACCGCGCCGCCGAGCATCGATGCCAACCAGACCTATACCAAAGACGGGGCCGACGACGCGGAGTCTGCCGATGGCAAAACACTGAAACCCAAGCCATCGAAATTGGCCAAGAGGATCGCAAACTCTGCCGGTTATGTAGGTGACCGATTCAAGTGTGTGACGACTGAGCTCTACGCCGACTCCAGCCAGCTGAGCCGGGAGCAGCGGGCGCTGCAGGTGAGTCCGCGCGGTCCAACGACCGCCGCGCTTTTTGTCGTTATTTCTCTGTTGCAAGGCACAGTTGAGTTTTTAAAGTTGAGAGAAGCGACGCAGGTGGGGAGACCAGGAAGTTTGTTCGTTTTGGCGTATTCGCCGTAAATGGTTTTAAATAGCAAAGTAAGGTTGTTAATGAGAGTGAGGCAATGTAAAGAATAGTATGTGTGGCTTACAGGTATGTATGGGCTAGCAAGCTTTAAAGGGCTTTTATTAAGATCTGATACAAATGTTAATGCACGTTAATGCAATGTTTGTGCAGTTTCGAGGGGAGTCAGACAGGCATGCATGTTACCTTGGTGCTGGCTGTAATTTCCGAGCTGGCCTGTAGTGCCAGCTAGCAGAGCGTACCCAGAAGTTGTGATTTGTATGCCAAATGTGCCACTGGATGGTGAGGAGTTGCAGCCATGCATTAGCGGGTCTCAGGCAACGTTGGTGCCAAGCAAGCGCGTAGGGAAGTGTAGGAGTGGTATTGAGGTTGATGCTAAGGGATGATAGACAGGTACTGTGTAGGAATATTCTTAGGGTGTTTTACTTTTAATGAAGGGATGAGTTAAGCCAAATTGTTTTGCATTGTTAAGAAAAGAATTGGTTTATGCTTATAAAAATGGATGAAATTATCTAAATGATCCATTGAGTGCCCATTTTAATTACATAGATGGAAGGATTACAAGAGGACAGTATTTTATGTCTACCTGCTGCTTACTGTGAGGTCAGTTCTTCAAATTTTTATTACTAGACTCTTACATAAACCTTTGAGTTAAATTTCATTTCCAAATACACAAAGGGAAGTTTGTGGGCCATGGTCGTCTTTTATTCATTGTACGGTTTTGTGTTGTTGTTTTCTTTTTTAGATTTTATTTTATTTCTTTTTGTTTTTGTCTCTTTTTACCTCCAAAATTGAATGGTTTTTTGTTTTACGTAAAATATACATTTATATATAATCTTTTATATATATATATATACTTATATATGAAAGAATTGTGTGGCTATTTGCTTGTAAAATGCTAGAATACTGTTTTACAAGTCAGGTGTGTTAAAATCCTACCCTTAGCTGTCTATCTGAAACTCTGGTTTTGAGTCAATTTTTCTTTGGAAATGCTTTCATATAAGGTAAGGTAAATGAAGTGGTTTTTATAGCAAGACTTTTTTTTCATATCAATTCTCTTTCTAGCGTGCAATGATGCGCTTCTCAGAGTTGGAGATGAAAGAGAGAGAAGGCCAAACAGCTACCAAAGACTCAGAGGTCTGCAGATTCAGCCAGGCAGACTGGGAAAACTTGAAAGGAAACAGTGAAAAGAAGCCAAAGTCGGTTGCTCTGGAAGATGCCATTGCTGACCAAAATGACAATGACAGATGTAAGCGAATTTAGATGGCTTTCTGAAGCGTGTATGTTCTCTTTGCCGTGGCAGCTTGCAGCAAAGCAAGCAAATCTTCGTGTTCTCACCGTGTTGCTGGTGAAAGTCACTGACCTCGTCCTCTGCAGGTGCTGAGTTGCCACTGCTGGTACCCTCTCTGCTTGTTTTGGGATTTGCAAGTTTCTGGTTGCCATTGCATCTGCTTTTCAGGAGATGGTTAACTGTCTGTCACTGAGTTACTGCCTAGGAGAGATCCTCCTTTTAACTGATGGGGCACCACATCAGCCAGTGAGAGCAAAGGTCTGAGGTTGTATCTTAAATACAGAAGGGATATGGGGGAAGAGAGGAAAACAAGGAGTTCAACTTCCTAAAGTTGCAGTAGCACTGAGATATGCCAATATTGCAGTCTTCAAAGCAAGGATGGAGGACAGAAGAGTTAAGGGAAGTGGGAAGGATGTGATCTGCCAGGCTGGCTTATCCATAAAAGTTGGCAGTAACTCCAAATGATAAGAAGCTACTTTGCCTGGGTGATTTCTGCTGCAGTGGCTGGGAGGTGTGTTTGAGGCACTGGTTCTTGCAGGCAGTCTGTGAAATTCCCTGTGGGGCTGTCTGCTCCCTCTAGGCTGTTACAGGGTGTCAGAGGACTGTGGAAAATGCAAGGTCCTAAAAGTAAGAGAAACTTAGAAATAAATGGATCAGGGGATTTTTTACTGTGTGCAAGAAACATCACTTCTTTTTTGTTTGCACTCTTGGTAAGCATATGGCTTCTGTCAGTTTCCACTTTTTTGTTTTGTTTCATTTTACCTAGGTATTTAAGGAATGGATCAGTTCCTTTTGTTGCTGCTTTGTTTTGAACAACTCAGAAAAAAAGATCTGTGCTGAAAGCATTGCAAAACAAGGGGAATTGTACGGCAGACTGCACTCTGTGTGTGTGTGTGTGTGCATGGCTGTGTAACTCAGTGGTTAAGTGTGCTCTCTGGTAGGTGGAGATTCATGAGTAGGCCTAGTAGAAAATTTCATTCAGGCAATTTAATAACTTTGAATTATTGTTCTGGTCTTTGGTTAATGCTTTTGGCAGAGAGCATGCTGGTCAATCGTACTTGCTCGGTTACTCACCTAAATTCAAGTTACTGTGGCATTGCTATTGCTGAAATGACAGCCTCAACAAAAATTGGCGTGGCAAAATATCAAGGGAAAGTTCTAATTGTGGAAGTGGAGGGGGTAGCAGGGTGGGGAGAGGCAGGCTGAGCCTCTGGAAGCTGGGCAGCCTTTTCCTTCTCCAAGCTAAATGGAGGTAGCTGTGGGGAGGAAGGCACAGCTGCCTTTGCAGTCCCTGTGCTGAAGATGAGAGCTGGGGAGGCTGCTGCCCTGGCTGTCCCCATTGCAGCCTTCCTTGCTCATCAGAGGACTTGGGATGCCCTGGTGATGTCCTCTGTTGAATTCCACCCTGGGTGGGCAGGAAGGCAAGAAGAACAGTGGAGGCAGCAGTCCTGCTCGCTTGTTCTGGCTGCAAAGAGGGTTTGGCAAAGGGGGGATGAAGAGCTCTGGAGTTGGGGGGGATGCAGGGGATTGACAGGGAGTGAAGGCAGGCTTGCTCAGGGACATAGGGTGCTTGTGGAGAGGCAGCAGGGGCCTGTGGAGAGGATGAGTGTGTTAGAGCATAATTGTATGCTGAAACCCCTCCCCCCATCCTTGCAAAAGGCTGATGATATGGTTTGTCTGTAAATTCACCATTTAGTGAGATCTCTGGCACTTGAGTCTGCTGGCTGAAATTTGTTTGAGACTGTTAAATAACTGTTGGAAGCAGGGAAAGTATGTTCAGTCTTATGTTAGTTCATTCCTCTCCTCCGCTAATTAGCTCTGACTTAACAGGCTATTTCAGACTTTGGCCAAATGTCTAAACTCCTAAAAGCACGGATCTGTTCTGCTGAGGGAGCTCCTTTTTTTGTACGCCCGCCTGGGCAGCAGCAAATACTTACCAGTACAGATTCAGGTCTCAGTAAAAGTTTTTTATCGTGGTGGTTCACCTCCTGGCCCTCGGGATAGCAGCTGATAAATCAGGAAGCTGAGTTTCACACCTCTTGAATGCCTCTACTGTGGTGGCTTGGGCTCTCTGTTGGGGCTTGAGCCACCAGCAGCCTTAATGCATCTCTCACTGAGTGACTGGCAAAGGGGTGATGAGCTCTGCCTTCTCTTCCCCTTCGGAGAGAGCCAGGACTGCTTGTCTCCTGCCTTCCCTTTGCCTTCAATTTCTGACCACGCTGTTGGTGTGTTTGGCTTTAAAGCTCCTGAACGGGAAAGAGCTGATGGTTTGCAGCCTCTTCTGTTTCCTTTCTGCCTCCAGCAAGCGATCTTGCTGCTTGAAAAGTTGTTTCCCTCTGTTTCGTGTTTGTCTGGCGCTAGCTTGAAAGGGAAACAGCCCTGCCTTTACCTGTGTGAAGAGAGAATTTAGGAGTGAAACTGGCGAGCTGTTCTGCCCCCACTGCCAGCACTTCACCTGCCTGATGTCAGCAGGGAAGAAGGAAACTGCATCCAAAACTGTGATTGTGGCACGGAGCCAGCTCCCAGGGCTCCCCCGCTGCTGCCTCGGCACGGTGGCAGCCGTGCTTGGCATGGAGCACCAGAGCCCATCGGGGCCCTGGCAGCTGCCTGCCCCCTTGGCTCCTCCAAACCTACCAGTGCAATAAAAGGCTAAATAACGCAGGCAGGTGATGCTTACAGAGGCATTTGATGCGATGGAAACCGCTTTTTTCTTTGGCTTGTCCTAGGACTTGCTGTTTTTCCTAGCTGTATTGCACGTGTGTAGACTTTTTGGGAAGCACATGAAGGCACAATATCTGGTTCCTTAAACTTTTCCTTGGACTTGGCAGTGCGTGGCTTTGCTGTACTGGGAGTCTCTCCTTAAGTACGAGCATTGAGCCTTCTGGAGAAGGGAAAAAGAAGTGGGCTTTTGTTTTGTTTAGCTTTTTGTTTTGCCTTTTTTTTTTTTTGTTTTGTTTTTAAAGACCCAATTTAAGGCAGATAGCCATGTTAGCTAATTAATGAGCAATTAAAGCTGAGCAGTAGAGTAGAAGTGCTTCAGTTCTCTCCCATCTCGTCTGGGTTTTGCTGGGCATCTGAGACCGGGCATCTGAGAGCAGCCGCAAAGCTGCTTTGTTGCCAAGGTGACTTGTAAATGTTGCTGAGGCAATGCTGCTCCAGTGCATTTTCATAGCACATACATGATAAATTATGGGATGCATATGTCATGAGTCATAGGATTGTTCAGAGATCAAGTGATTTAAGCTATTGGCACGGACACACGCATCAATACGGGCATGTGATGATCGCATGTCGGTTCATAACAAAGCTCTTCCAGAGGTTCTGAAACCCATACTCGAGTGCGAAAGATTGAATGAATTCTACAGACTGAATTTCTTGATTGGTGAGCATCACCTTACCTGTTTATTTAAATTTTTAGGATGGAAGACACTGCCTGTTTAAGCCTTAGCTGGGCAAAATTATCGCAACATCCTAGAAGCCTGATCTTAAGGCACGAGGTCATTAGGAAAAAGTTAAAAAGCAGTTGGTGTGTGTGAATGCTGCAATGTGCCAAAACACATTGCACAATTGATCTTAGCATTGTAGTAAGGTGCCAGTGTCCCTTTGCATGCTGATGCCCTGCTTTTCTTTTTTTCTTGCTGGGTTGTGTGTACACAGGAACAAATGAGAGATGGAGGCAGTAAACATGTCCTTTGCCCTGGTCAGTTATTACCTTCCTGCCACAGGACATAGTGGGGAAAAAAAATAAAAAGAAGGGAAAAAAATAAGAAGTCTGTGCGCTGAGAGTGCTGGTTGCTTGTTTGTGCAGTGTGGTTAGGCTTGGGCTGAATGAAAGAGATGCAGAAAACTTCCAAGCAGAGGTTCTTGGAGGGAAAAGTGAAATCAGCTGGGGTCCCTCTGCCCCATGGGATACTCAAAACTGAATTCTGAGGATGTCTTAGGGATTTTCTTACTGTTGTTGTGACCTTCATGCTGAATACTGGGTTTTAGCATTTGGATAGTCATTACTGTTCTTGGATGAATAAGGGGTGCCTTGCATATAAGTGAGGGCAATGAGAGGTCGCTCCAGGGAAGAGGAAAGGCTGTTTTTAGCTGCGATGTTATTTGAACAAAAGAATCTTCAGCCTAAACACTAAGATGCATTTCCTTGTTTGCATTGCATGGGAGGGTCTGGTCTCGTTGACAACAGTTGACAGGAACAGGAAGACAGAAAAATGAAAGTTTTTTTGGGTAGCGTGTTTGTGCCTGTCTGTAACTGTTTCTTGTGAGATTGTAACCCTTGGACTAAGAAGATATTGCTTCAGACAGAAACCAGCTGTGAAGCAGCATCTTCTTAATTCTTCCTTGTTTCTAGATTGGTAGGACAGTGAGAAATGGTTTGAATTGTTGGTGCCGGTTGTCACAGCTGGTGTGAGACTGGCAAATACTGGAGGCTTGAGGAAGGAACACATTTAAGAGTTTAATCTCCTTACTCATAGAGGTGTGTTGCTTTGAGAACGCAGCATTTATCCTATGTTCCTGGCTACCTCGCCACTCTTTGAATAATGATGATATGAGAACTCCCAAGTATTTTGTTGTTGTTTTCTTCCTCAGGCAGAGAAAAGGATGTTGTAGATACATGGCATGGGAGGCGGGTGGTGGGAACAAAAGCAGATAAATTCTCCTCATCCTTATTGGGCACGCACGTTATGCTTATGTTGCTGTGCTTGTTGACATTTATATCTTAATTTGGGGAGACGTTGCTTCTGATCCCGGTTGCTTGCAAAACAGTTTGAGGACAGAGTGGAATCCGGTGGTAAAATATTAATAGAGCCTGCACTCCGTGAGGCTGCTGTGCCAGGGGGAAAAACCTCTGGGCTCAGACGCGTCCGTGCAGGCTGCGAGGAGAACCTGACAGCCCCTGGGCCGTGCCCTGTCCCCGGCAGCGAGTGACCTTTGTTCTTTGGCACTGAAAATCCGGCTGCGGGAGAGGCGGGAGCACACAGGCAAGGACTCGTCCCGCGGCTCCCCGGCTGCCCGGGGCCGCGCTCCCGCCTGGATGCAGGGTGATTACACAACCGGGATTAGTGTGCCGAGAGGCCGCTTCCCTAATGGTCTTAGCTGCAGCGAGCGGGACGGATTTCAGAGCCGCGTGTGCAGCGGGCGGTCCTTGAGAGGGATTTCTGGCTCGGCAGCTGTGGAGATGTAGCCCTGGTCCCCTGAGGGCCCCTCTCGGATGTGACCAGGCAGCGGAGGCCAAGGTGTCGCGGAGCTGCTGGCAGCGAGGGCTTTTTGGATGAGCCGCAATAGGTGTGTGCTGTTCTTGCCAGCGTGTGGAGCCCCGGAGGAACGCTGACAGTGACAAGCTGTTAGCGAGGTCTCTCCCCTCTTTATTTTTCAGCACAGTCTGAGCGAGCGGCGCTCGGCATCCCCGTGCCAAGTCCTCTTGCAGATAGAGAAGGAATTAATCTGCAGCAGGTTGCTTTCGGTGGTGGCAGGCTGGAATTAGCTCGCTGTTTCCTGCAAGCCGTAAAGATTAAGACCATCACCCCCCTCCCTACAGCCTGCTACTTCCTTTGACCCTGCAAGAGCTTCTCTGGGAATTGGTCAGGATGTGCCTGCCTTTTCTCAGGCCAGACAGTGTTGGGAGCAGGAAAGCTATCCCAGCGTAGTGACTCTCAGCATGAAGCATGGCGTGTAGCTGTTGGTGCTGCTGGAGATGAGAAGGCTCTAAGACAGCAGGAGTGTGGCTGAGAGTGCCCTTACCTGATCTCTTCAGGGAAACTGACCACAGAAGTATAATGTTGCCTTATGAAAGGAGGAAAATAGCAGATTGCATTAAAAATGTAAAATGAAATCTGATAGATGCATTTATTTCTATTGTGATACTTAAAACCTGGCCGGGCCAGCTGCTTTTATGCTGTGTGAAACAGGGCTGCTGGTGCTTTTGGTGTGGTTATAGGGTGCAGCTGTGGGGCGGCGTCCTCATGCCAGATGTGCGAGCACAGGGTGCTGCCAGATCCATTCTGATCTGAGGGGACTCTGTGATTTAGAGGCACAGTCATAGTAAGCTGAGATACCTGTTCTCTGGAACATCTCAGCGTTGTTGGCTGGAAGAAGTGTGACAAAGTGCATTTTAAAGTCTTGGAAGGAGCATGTGTTGGCCAGACGGCCTTGTGGAGAGGAGCATCGCCAAACAGCGGAACAGCCCGAGCGGCCCGCTCGCCTGCAGAAAATCAGCTTTTGTTTTGATTTTTCTTGGCTGATATCTTGTGCTGTTTTACTAGCAGCCCTGCAGGCAGCTTCCCAAGCAGTGTGAAAATTATGCTAGGGTGTCTTCTGGTGCCCACAAACATTTCCAGAGCCCTTGGTGCTACTAGAAGCCATTTCCAGATTGTGACGAAGAGAAAACTCATCAGGAAGGTTTCCCCTCACCCCTGCCCCCAGCCCCAGCCTTCTGTTACTGATAACAGGTATTTCCAGGATGGTCATGAGACCAGGAGGGGTTGGCAGAGCTGTAGGAAGGTGCTGTCAAGATAAGGTGGGATAGAGTTGGGCTGGCTCCTGATGCTGCCAGTGGTGGGTCTTGGAGGGCACAGGAGGGGAGAAGGGGCTGCAGGGGAGCAGTGTCAGCCTGGATAAGGGGGAACAGCAGAAGTTGAAGGCCAGGCTGGACAGGGCAAAAGACTGAGTAAAAGGGAGAGAGAATTCCTCTCCCTTCCGGCAGGGAAGGGTAACAGAGCTGTCAGGAGTCCAGGTAGGAAACCAGCAAATATGTTTGCAGGAAGGGAAGTGGGAGAAGGAGGAAGGGCAAGAAGGAGGAAGCGAGAGAGGGACGGTGAGCCATGGGGAAGCAGGATGGAACATACAGTTTGCCAGACAGTGGCAGAGGTGTGGAGTAATTGTCGGCCAGGAGGGCTAAAACGTGTGGGAACCCCAACTTGTTTGTGGGAATTGTAAATAGGAGCTGATTATCTGTGTTGAAGTCTGTACTGCATCTCTGCCTAACCTTGCCTTTGCTAGTTTGGTCGAACCCAAGAAAATAACGTTATTCAAGATGGTGATTAAGTGTAATTTTAAATCAAGCATCCATTTAAAATTGCATAGGCTGCCTCTGACTTTGGGCAAACAGTATTGGAGGGAAGCTGAAGTTAGTGCAGGCGAGGCAGCATGGGTGTTTTTGTGGCTAATTCGTCAGACTAGTTTCTAGTAAGCTTTTCAGAGCTCACCCTCTTGCTATTGCCTGAAATACTCCTTGAAAAAAGTGAGGTCTGTTTTAAAAGGAGGTGACAGAGATCATGTGAGGTACAGTGCCTGGTTGGTTACTTCAAGTGAGGAAGCCTTTTTATAACCTTGGATTCAAGTAGTGCTTTTTTGCAAAATATCACAGCTATTCTTAGTGGTATTTCTGTGTCCGTGTGTGCGTGTTCTGTATCCCATTTATATCTCCAGAAGAAGGGATGAATGCTTTTAAGTCAGACTCTGCAATTTAATAGGAGAAGTTAGTGAAAGATTAGGAATTAAGGGAGGACTAATACTTGGTTGTCATCAGAAGGTATTTTTGAACTGGATTGTTACTTGCCACAGTTTAGGAGGTGAGGTTGATTTCTGAAAATGGTTTGTGCTTTCAGTATCTAAAGATGTTTCTTTATTTAAAAAAGCATATTGTGATGTTTCTATGGATACAAGTATAGTGAATATTGTGCTTTTTAAATTAATGTAAAAACAACGCAAAGTAGTGTGCATTTGGGGGTTTTGTGCTTAACTCTTAAGGAAAACTGCTGCCTTAGGCTGGGCAGAGGAGACTTGTTCCCAAGTACAATTTTGTGTTTATTTGCATGTCTCATGAGCCATAAGTCATGATGGAGATGACATTGAAGAGATCAGAGAGCAAAGCCTTCTCACAATGAATTGTGTTGTATTTATTAGGTCTTGTGGTGTTTGTTTGTTTTTTATTTTTAGGTAACTTTACTAGTACTGAAAACAACCGAGGTCACTTTCTTGAAACTCCAGAGGAAAAAGATCTCTCAAATGAGAAATGTTATTTAGAGAGACATTCTGTATATGAAAAGGCAGAAGATCAGCCAACAGAAGATTTTGGCCAACATTCATGTCCACGTCTGGACAGGAAACGTAAACACTCTGGTGAGAGAGTGCAAAATGATGGCAGCCAAAATGAAAGCTTTGTGGATGAACTGCAGGACGAAGTTATATCAAAAGCAAAAAAGAAGAAGAACTCCAAAGGTAAGACAGCATTTTGCTTTGGTCTCTCTCAAGGAATGTCTTGTGAAAGGAACGTCCCTTTGGCTTAATGTGTTTCCATTTTTGAACTTGCTAGTTACTAATGTGAGCACTGTCATTTCACTTTAAAATTATATATATGTATATATATGTATGTATATATATATATATATGTATATATAAAAAAACTTGGTATGTAAGGATAAAGCACTAGTCATTGGACACTGTAGCCACAGCAGTGCAAGTTACTGTAGTGCATGTAACCCTTAATGAGCGAAGCTTTAAAATGCATAGTGTGGTGCTTAAGCTGAGACTATATGCCCCGAAAGTGAAATGTAGCTTTTGTTTTAAGTTGAGGGGGCTTTTTGATTAATTTTTAGTTATTTTTCCATTAGATGACTGGCCTGAGAGGGAAATGACAAACAATTCCTCTAACCACTTAGAAGAGCCCAATTGTAATGAGGTGACCAACCTGAAGGTGTGCATTGAATTAACAGGGCTCCATCCCAAAAAGCAGCGTCACCTGCAGCATCTTAGGGAACTTTGGGAGCAGCAGGTGTCACCAGAGAGATCCCCGTCCGGCAAGTTGGGCCGGCAAAGCAGGAAAGATTTAGCTGAGGCTGTTCAGCCAGAGGCCACTGCAAAGGTCAAAGACTTCACAGAAGAAAGGCACACCAAGAAAAGGTCAGAGGCCAAAAGCAATAGAAGTTGGTCTGAAGAGTCCCTCAAAACAAGTGACAATGAACAAGGTATGCAGAGACTACTAGGGAAACCAGCTGGCTTTAGCATTTACAGTGACGCATGCTGCCACCGATGTTAAGGAATTGTCGAGAGTTTTTTCTTCTTTCTTGTTTTTTTTTTTTTTTGATTATATATATTTCTGTAGATTTCCATTTTTATAAGGACTTGACACCTCCTCTTTAAGAATTGCACTGTAGCTGATATTTGTCAGACAAGAAAATGTGTTTATGTATGTGTGTGTAACTATGTGTTTGTGTGTGCGTGCGTGTGCGTTTTGGCTTTAAATATTTTTGTAGATGATGTGAAGATGAAGTTTATGATTCTAGAGGAGAGCTGGGGAGGGCATAAAATGCGGGCATGCTTTTGGGTGAGAGAGGGAGCAAATGGGCTGCTGGGCTGCTAGTTGGTGTAAGAATGTTTACTCAAACCTAGGATTTGAGGGGCTGTGAGCTTCTGAAACAGTGTCAGCACAGCTATGGCAGCTCTTAGTCTTGGGAACCCAACACCTCCAGCACCCCCAGCACTGCTGGCTTCCCTGCCCTTCCCAGGCCATATGAGGAAAGCTCATCCTCCTCCTGACAAGGATGTTTTACTGGTTTGTCCTGAGCACATACTGTAAACCCCTTCTACCCCACTTCCCAGCCCCTTGGCAGAGGTCTTCCAGCAGCTCTCTCCTAAGGGATTGCTTCCTCAAAGTGTATCAGCTTTCCTTGACTTGTTTTTGGCTGCTTCTTTCCCCCTCACTCCCTCCTTTCCCCATTCTCTGTCCCATTTCTGTCGATTCTATCCTGGGGGAGAGCCCGTGGATACAATCTGCCAAATTTTCGTTGGGGTGGACAGGTCACTCTGCTGTCCTCACTGTCCTCAGTCCCTGGGCACATTTTCTGCTCTGACACTTCTCTCCTTCTCTTCAACATTGTGCTGCTGTAGTTTGGCTGGAGTCCATAGGGCCAGTTCCCTCTTCTTTCTCTTTTCCTCTCTTACCTCTCCAAGCCCTCCGCTTGTTTTTGAGGAAAGACTGTTTCTGGGAGCAGGAGCTCCGTGTATGGCATTTGGGCTCCTTCCTCTTTCACAAAGCTGGGACCTTCATGGACTGGAAGACATTCACATTCCAGCTGGCCTAACCTGTAGTTTAGCTGAGATCCCCTTAAACAGAAAAGCAAGGGAGAGTGGATTCTCTTGTCCCATGCCATGGAAAGGACCAAGGCCAGATCATCCTGTGCCAGCAAGGATTTTCCTTGGTAGCATGTCTGAAACAGTCACAGGCAAAAGTGTCAGCTTCCCTTTGGTCCTAAAGCTCCTCATCTCTCCTTCTCCTTGGTAGGATTATCTGAGGGCAGAAACCCCCAAACTTTGATGCTTATTGATGGGGAAGGTTCTCCAGAAGGATTTGTAGAACAGGAGATCAAAACTTGGTTTAAAAGGAGCTTTGACTCTTAGTTCCTTGCTTTATGTGCTGCCTTGGCGAGCATGGTATCTGCTCAAACACCCCTGCCCCTCACCTTTGTGCTTTCAGAGAGAGATACCTTGTAGAGATTAAACGAGGGTCACTAACAAGAAGCTGTATTGTGTAAGCATGCTCTCACTTTTCCCTGCAATGCCTCCTATGGCAGTGACAGCCTCATGGCCTTGGGAAAGAAAAAGAGGTGGCTCCCAATTTATGCACCATTCCCAAAGGCTTTCAGGTTCAGTTGCCCTATGGCTATGAAAAAAAACCTCTTGCGTTTAAAAGCTGCTATAAAACCATAAACTTGACTAAATGGCACCTCACTGTTCATTGTACAAAGACACTGGGTATGATTCTGATAATTTTGCTGGTGCTTCTCCAGCCCTGTTGAAGTTTAAACTTTTGAATCTCCTTGTTCCTAGTTGACTGGGGTGAGGACATTTTTCCCCACTGTGTGACACAGCATCCTCTGCATGACAGCCTCATGGGGATGGAGACTTCCAGCTTGTCTGTCTTGCTCAGGACTAGTCCTCAAACTTTTTTTAAGCAAGCAGAGACTGTCAATATGAGAATATATACTGTCACTTGCAGGGTTTTTTTGTGTTTTTTTTTTTTAGTTTGGGGCTGGCAACAGCTGTTGTCTGTGCTCAAGCACTGCCTGCAGTTGTGGCAGTCTCCACTGCCAGGTAGCTGGTTGTGTCCCAAGGAGCAGGCTGTAACAGGACATGAGGATTGTCTCTGTGCCTCTGAAGCCTCAGTCCAACGTTAGTAGGATGATTTTACTACTCCTGCCTGCAAATTTCTGGGCATGTGGAGATTTCTGACTCCTGGGCTTGTTACTCTGGTTGTGTTTATCCAAAGCATGTGGGCAGCAGGTCGACGGAGGTGATTCTGTCTCTCTGGTCTGCTCCTGTGAGACCCCCACCTGCAGGGCTCTGCCTTGTTGTTGGGCCCCCAACATGGGAAGAATGTGGACCTGCTGGCCTGAGTCCAGAGGAGGCCACGAAGAAAATCTGGGGGCTGGATCACCTCTGCTCTGAAGACAGGCTGAGGGGGGGTTGGGGTTGTTCAGTCTGGAGAAGACTCTGGGGAAAACTTATAGCAACTTCCAGAACGTAAAAGAGAGCTGGAGAGGGATTTTTGATAACAGCATAGCAACCTGGTCTAGTGGAATGTGTCCCTGCCCATGGCAGGGAGGGGTTAGAACTGGATGATCCCTAAGGGATGATCTCCCTTCCAGCCCTAAACCACGTTACGATTCTGTGATCCTGTTGCAAAGGGAGGTTGCCGTGCTGGGTCTCCAGGGTTCATCGGGTCCATGAACGTGGGGATACTGCTGCCTCAGGGCATCACACTGCTTGCCCAGCCCCGTGACCAAGGCAGAAGGCACGGCCTCTGCCGGGGTCCCAGCTGAGCAATAACCCTGTGCTGCTGGCGGTGCAGCGCCAGCTCTCCTGATGCTCCCCCGGGGAGCCGCAGCCGCTCGCGCCGCGAGGAGAAAGTGCCAACAGCACGGAAACAAAAGCCCCGGGGAGAGGAGCCAGGAGGATCTCGCCCACCGGGAAGCATGTGCCAGCCCCTGGGAGCTGCCTCGGGCTGCAGGCAGTGCGGGGGCCACGGGCTTGGCAAGCAGGAGGAGGCAGCTGCTGGGGGGGGAGCTGAACAAGCGAGCATTCAGGTGACGCGGCAGCAGCTGCTTTTCCGCGCGGACCTCTCAGCATCCTGCTCCTGCGGGAAGGGAGACGGGTCCTGCTCTGAGTCAGACTTGCCACAACCCACATCAGTCAGAGGCCTGAGTTTTGGGGGGTTTTTGGTTTGGGTCTTCTTCTTTTTTTTCCCGTGGATATTTAGGTATATTCCTGCTCTCTTGTTTTTCTTCTCTCTTCACGTGGTCAGAAAGATGGGGTGGGATTCCAGGATTAATCGCTCGCTGCTTTTCTGCCCCTGTTATCTTGCATTTCCCAGGCTGATGCTTGGCTTTTTCTCTGTAGTGCTGGTGTCTGGCACTGCTACTGATCCTGACGCTCCTGGGTGTATAGCATAGCTACTGTCCATCTCTTAGCTCGGGTGCACGTTTAGCCTGGTGCCTGCTGTCAGCACTGTGGAGGGTCAAAGTGAAGCACAGAGTTGATGAGGAGTTTGCAGGCAGGAGTACACATTTTTTGTGGTGATTAAACTTTGAATGCCTTGGCATCTCTGCGTGGGAAAGCCTGCAGTTCTTTGAGATAAGTTTCCTGTGGTTTTTTTTCCTCCATCCTTTCAGTATTTCTATCCTTCTCCAGACCTGTGAGTTTTTCATTCTATTGTAGTTTTTCTGCATGCAGCTGTTTGTTCCATTTGCGCTCACCAGAGCTCCTTACTGTTACTTTCCATCTTTTCCATCTTTTTTTTTCTTTAGTAAGTGATTAAGTAGGTAATGATGGTACTTCTGTGTTGGAATTGGGCTTTTCACTTGCTACTCAATTAGGTTAGTTGGGAACATGAGAATTAAACACTCCTTACCTCGTGCTGTCTAGAGTTCGAAAGACAGCCTTGCATCCATAGTCTCAGCCTATGACTAGGTGCCTTCCTTCAGTATTGCAAAGCCTGAAGAACTTACATGATTTTTGCTGAACAATCTGAACATCATGTGTCCCATAAATTCCCTGACATCTGCTTGGCAAGCCGTGGTGTGTGTCTTTTTCTAGAAAGTGGCTCAAAAGAACTGAGGGATTTCTGTTTTCATCCTTAATCTAGAAAGCCTTCTGGGAGTTGCTTTCACAGATCTATTTAAAGGAAGACTAAAGTGTGAAACTGCCCACCAAGAGGATTCTAGATTTTATTTTCTTTTTTACCAATTGGTTCTGGACAGAGTCTCTGTAAGTAAGGGTGTCTCTCCTCTGAGCACCTGCTTATTTTCTCCTGCCATCACCATTCTCTTCTGTTCTGAAAGTAGCATCACTTCAGAGACTTTTCAGAGCAAGGGAGCCTCTTTCAAGTTCTCAGTGTTTTTTCCACACCTTCCCTTGGTTGTGTGGTATTGTTTGGCTGAAGTGTCCCTTCCTTTCCAGCAACCTTTAATTTTTCTGCAGATGAGTTGGTTCTGAGGTCACCTCAATTCTCCTCCCAAGGGAAATTCAGACTATAAAAAGTCAACTTTCCTGTCCTTGTTTTGTTGTAAGCCTGCTCGCACTCTGAAAGAAACCCCAAAACTAACCATGCTTTTTGCATGTGGCCCAGACTGTGGGATCCAGCTTGTTGGAACTAACCCGCAGAGAAAACCCAGCCCTGCCAGTATCCTGCCACAGGCAGGAGAGCACTGGCCTTACTGTCCCAATGTCCCAGAAAGACTGACTTCTGAATGGAGTTCTTGGGGAAAAAAACCCATTACTTTTCCTGCAAGATCCCTTTGCTTTTTCTGACAGAGAGCTTGCACAGAGCTTCTGTAGGGACGGCTCCTTGAGTAGTCTTTCTTCTCTTGGCTTGTTTTTGAAGTCAAAATGCTGCTGAGGAGGTGTTCCCTGTGTTACAGCCGTGTTGGGGCTAAGCTCAACATTCCCATCTGTGCTGTCCCATTAAAATCAGATCCATCCTCCCACCTTCCTCCCTGTCCCCTCTTCCCTCGCCAACCCTGTGTCCACGCTTCCACCCCACTGAGACGAGCCAGGCTGGGCCCAGGCTGCTGGAGGAGTTGGTTCCCCTTCAGATCAGGCAGTCCTAGGTAAGGAGGCCAGTTTTTCCCTGCAGCTGTTCCGCTCTGCCCGTGGTGGCCGGGCTGTGGCACTGCCAAGCCGGCCTGGCACGCATCCCCAGGGCCCTGGCGCTGCCCGGCACCTGCGCGGGGCATTTCATCCAGGGATTTTTATTAGAGCCCCAGAACCGGGAGCGTAGCGTCAACGGGCGAGATGCTATTTACAGTTTGGATGTGGAACGCTTAAAATATTAATGATTTGAAAATGTAATTGTAGATCTCTTAAGCAGTCGAGGAGCTTGTGTTAAGTGCTAGCAATGCATTTTCCGTTTAACGCACCGTGCGATGTGTAATGCCTTTCCTTCCCATTTAGGCTTGCCCGTATTCCCGGTGTCTCCGCACATGAAGAGCCTTTCATCCACCAATGCAAACAGCAAAAGGCAGGCTCAGCCAAGCTGTACTCCAGCCTCGAGGTTGGCTGCCAAACAGCAGAAAATTAAAGAAAGCCGGAAGACAGATGGGCTGTACACAGACGAAGAGGAGGATTTCCAACATGCATCTCTGCTGCCGAAATACAGCGAGTGTGAGAAGCCATCAGGGAAACGTCAGTGTAAAACAAAACACTTGGCACTGCAGGAGAGGAGAAGGAGGTCATCTCTGACAGGGGATGACACCACAGATATCGAAAATGCTGAAGATAAGGTATCTTTATTTAGACTTAATTGTCCACCGGCCTCTGAAGAAGCAGAGCCAGCTTACTTAAAACTAACCCACTTGCATGCAGGGTGGTGGGGATTGCGTTCAGATTTGTCTGTGGATGCTTTGCACATTTTGTGTTGCTTTTCATAACCTTAGTTGAAGGCACTGTTGCAGGGGTGAAGCATCTTGTGTTTAAAAACTGTAGCGGGTCTTCCTTTAAAAATTAAATAAGAGTAGAAGAGTGTAATTCCTTACTGACAAAACGCAGTCCCGTCACTGTACCGTGCAAACAAAGATAAAAAAAACCCAACCCACTGTAATGGTTTTGACAGGTAACGGTAACGAGGAAAGTCAGGAAGCGACCGGAGCCAAGTTCAGACTGCGACTCCTCTCCGGCCAAGCCGTACGAGCAGAAGCCGTACGAGCGCCTGCAGCCGCCGCCCTCGCTGCTGCCGGCGCCGCCGCCCGCCCCGCTGCCCCTGGCCAGCCCGCCCCCCGACACCACCCCCAGCCGGCCCATGCCGCCCGAAGCGCGGCGCCTGATCGTCAACAAGAACGCGGGGGAGACGCTGCTGCAGCGGGCGGCACGCCTGGGCTATGAGGTAAGGCTCCCTCGGCGCCCTGTGGGACGGTTTGGTGGTTTTTTTTTTTTTAAATTTCAAAAGTTGAATTCCTCTTCCTGGTTTTATAGATGGAAATCCTGCAAATTGGTGGATTTGGGTCGGGTCGTTGGAACTCGTAGCCTGCCCCCCGTTCCCCTGCTGCTTTCCCTTCCCTGGTGTGTGGAGTTTGGAGACAGGTTGCTGTGGGAATGACTCCCCAGTGCTGCTGGGTCAGCTGGCAGGGGTGCAGGGTGAGCAGCATCCCATGGGAATGGGCAAAGGGTAAAGTTTTATTGGTAACCCTCACTTCCCTTTAAATATAAACCATCTGCAAACAGAACGAATGTCATTTTTTTTCCTCCCAAGTAATCTTTATGGTGATCTTTAATGAGCTGTATGTTTTCTGCTTTTGTTGTTTGTGAAGAGAGTGTAGTTTAGAAGGGTTTTATTTTTGTTCTTCTCTCCAAGGAGTATCTGGTATGTGACACAGGATGTAGCGCTTGGAGTGTCCTCTTGCATGATCAGACGCATCCTAGGAGCACTCTGCATGCTTTATACTCGGCGTCTGGAGCTGCTTGGTGTAGCTGGAACAATGTTGTCTAATGAAAGGGGCCCCCTGTTGCTACAAAAATCAGAAACCGATGAATCCCTTAGCTCTGCCGTTTTGAAGCATGCTTTTATTGGGGAAATAGGGGCATGTAGGTATGAGCTCGTTGCTCGATTTCAGATCTGGTGAGGAGGTGTTTCATTGCAGAGAGTGACTGCTGCCCTCAGCATGGCTGCAGGGGCTGCTGTGCTGCTGAGAGGGCTTCTTGCACCTTGGAGCTGGGCTTGAGCCCCACGTGGAGGGTGGCATCAGCCCAGGTCCAGGTGGGGCCTGCCCAGCCTTGGAGATTTGCTGAAACCTTGAAATGCCCTTTGTATAGCTGGAGAGAGCTTTGTGTGGAGCCTTGTCCAGCTCTGGAAGGCAGGGTTTATTAGAAAGGTTTTGTTTACCTTAGATAAAGGCTTCTTCTAACCCAGAGCACTTCAGCTCTAGCTGGGAGAGGTGGTTGTTACAGCAGTGCTGTGGTATTTTCCCTAATTTAAGTGGTTTAATTTTCTGTGGGTCCAAAATCAAAATGTGTTGTAGCATGTGCCCCAAGGTGTGGGTGTGTATTTTCTTCCTCCTTGGGGTCTGTCAGGGGGGGTATGCTTGGGCACTTTGCTTTCTGTGCCCTACACCTCTGCTGAGCACAGCTCAATGGGAGCAGCTCCCAAAGTTAGTGATGGGCTAACATCTTGCTCAAGCAGGGGCCCAGGGCTCTCCATTTGCTCTGATAGCAGGAGCGCTCTGCTATCAGATTGGCTGGTTGCAGAAAGCTGGGAATGCTCAGGCTCGCCAAGGTGTTGGTAACATTGTGTGCCACCATGCCTTCCTATTATCAGCTGGGTGGGGATTTTCATTTTCTGGCTTGAATTCATCCAAAAGTTCAAGTGAACACCATGTTTTTAATAGCCTTAAATATTCAGCTCATTTGATTTGATTGTTCAGGTGGTGTTCACCATGCATCAGTTGGTTCTGTTGCTGGTGGAATGAAGGGCAGGGAAAGAGCCCAGTCCATGCACCCAAACTGCTGCCAGAATCCAAGGTTTTCTGTGTTTTTCAAGGCTCAGAGTAGTGGGTGGCTGTGCTTTTGGAGCTGTATTTGGCCCATGGTGAGCTGTGATAGTTTGATCATCCATGGAAGCTCCATAGCTGAGGGGTTTTTCTTGATACTGGTGAGACTACTGCAATTAGTAGAAAGCTGAATTTCCTGTCTGCACAAAGAATGAGAATGGTCGAGAAGTAAGAAATTCCTCTATGTAAAAAAAAAAGGAAGAAAAATCTGCATGAGTCAAGGTAACACGCTGTGACCTCTGGCAAGCACACAGCTCAGTTTTCTGCCACCCCTGTTAGCAGGGCAGCAACCTCTGGTGGGGACACGGGGGGCTTCCCTGGCTGCTGCAGCCCGGTGGCCCTTTGCCAGCTCAGCGGCAGGGGAGGCAGAGGAGTTTGCATCACCAGGGCCACAGCTTGCAGCGGGAGCCGAGTGCTGATTCAGGACTCCGGACCGGGAGCTGGAAGCGGCTGGCACCGCAGGGCACCGCCGAGCCGAGCCCTGGCAGGAATGCCGTATTGCCCTGAGACCGGATGAGCTCGTGCCTGCCCTTGGCAGCCTGCCTGCCTTTGCAGCAGGGATGCCCCGAGGCTGTGCAGAGATCCCACTCCAAAGCCTTCAGCACGCAGAGGTGCTGGCAAGCTGTGTGTATGGCTCCTGGAGCCGTGGGGAGCCCCAATGCTGCGAGGCCACGAGCCTCTGCTGCTCTCAGTGCCACGGATCACCGCGGGAGGCAGGACACAACGGATGCGATTTTGTGTGTTAAGCTGACCCAAGTGTGAAATGTCGAAGGACGAGTGTGGCTTGTGTCTGGTCAGATAAATTGCAGGGCTGCAGCCAGCAAGGCTGCTTAAAGACAGTGCAGCAAATGGTCTTCAGCCCTGGAAATCCCTGATGAAGCTGGTGGGAAGCTTTGCCTTTCCCTTCCTAGGTTTCTAGGCCATGCTTTAGCAGGATGTTACAAACCCATCCCGGTGTATGGCCGCTCTCAAATCCTTTCTGCTTTCCCCATTTGAAACAAATGACTTGAGATAATGGTAGTCTTAAAACTGTAATTTACTTTTTGTGAAGAGGGAATTACAGGGAGCTAGAGTCTTTTTCGGAAAAAAATTACAGAAGGCCTGTGTAATGAATTTGATGTGAGAGGAAACACTAGCTGTCTTTCTGCCTCGTGATTCTTTTTGGTGTGTGTCTGGATGTGCTGGTTTTGGCTGGGGTAGGGTTAATTTTCTTCCCAGTGGCTGGTATGGGGCAGTGTTTTGGATTTGTGCTGAACACAGTGATGATAATATAGGGATGTTTTTGTTACTGCTGAGCAGGGCTTACACAGAACCAAGGCCTTTCCTGCTATTCCTACTGCCACACTGGTGAGGAGACTGGTGTGCATGGGAGGCTGGGAGGAGACAAAGCCAGGAGAGGTGACCCAAACTGACCAAAGGGATATTCCAGACCCTCTGACATCATGGCTCAGTGTATAAATTTGGGGGGGAAGGGGAGGGGACGTTTGGAGTAATGTTGTTTTTCTCCCAAAGTCACTGATAAGTGGGATGGGGCCCTGTTCTCCTGGAGATGGCTGAACACCTGCCCAGCCATGGGAAGCAGTGAATTAATTCCTTGTTTTGCTTTGCTTGTGTGCATGGCTTTTGCGTTCCCTTTTAAGCTGTCTTTATCTCAGCCCACAAGTTTTTCACCTTTGACCCTTGTGATTCTCTGATTCTCCCCCTGGTCCTGCTGGTGGGGGAGTGAGTGAGGGTGCCTGGGGCTTGGCTGCTGGCTTGGCTGAAACCGTGGCAGTGGACTTGGAAAGGTCCCTCATCGGTTTCTTGTTAAATCCTTCCTGGGATGGCAGTGAAATTAGTGAAATCTGTGGTGTGTGATGGAGCATTTAATTTAAACACACGTGAAAGCAGGGCTTATCCAGGCATAGGGAGTTCCCAGCGTCACTGCCACAGGAGCAGGAGCTCCAGAGCACCATCCTGCCCCTGCACAGCTCCTGTAGGGAGCATCCTGCCCAGGAATGGACATCGCTCCAGGGGTTTGGTGTGATGCTGGGGGGAAGTGTTAAGGCTCAGCATATAATGCCTGACCCAAGGGATGTGTTTTGAGGGAAATAGTGCTTCTTGAGGCCTAGGGGGGTGCTCGCCTCTTCCCCTGGAAAAGGAGTATATAAGAAGGGCAGCTCCTTTTGTCTGAGGATGCACCATGCATATGTGCATACTTTGATGTTGCTATTTGCAGTTTGGCTAAGAAGCTGCAAGCAGCAGAGGTGGAAGTGTCTGGTTATGTTCTAGTTGGACCCTTTGGATTAACTGTGAGTGATTTTCAGGATGCTGGTTTAAATTGAGCACCTGAACAGACATTAGATTGCCCTGTGGCACTCTCACAGCCTTCCCTGAACCTTCGCGGGAAATGCTTGTGAAACCAAAAGTCTGTTTGTGGCACCACATGTTCCTGTATTTGGCAATGGTGGCTAATTTTTTTGTAAATTGAATAAATCATGTTAAAAAAAAAGTTAATGAGGCATTTAATTAATTAACAATGTAGAGTTTTATGGTCTTTATGGTTACATTTTGTGGTTAATGACATTCTTCTTATAGCCTCTTAACACAGAATTGCCTGACAAAATTAGCTTTTTTGTCCGGTAATAAGTATTCCACCCTAGGACGAGCCTTTCCTTTTTACGAAAATAGATGAAACATCTTTTATTTTGAGTTGCAAAGTCTATTTTAAATGGTAGCTGCTTGCTAAAAGTGGTGCTGAATACAGTAACTGCTTCTGCTACCTATATCCTTTTGCTGATTTGCCTGGCAGGGTGGTCTGATTTTGAAGGAAAATTCATACCTCCGGAGTATAATTTTGCACAGCCCTTTCTTACGGGCTTGAGCATGTGCAGGGTAAAGAGCATCTGTTCTGGACTGATTTTTGGCCTTTGGGCTGATTAGCAGGAGCATTCAGAGCCCCTGTTTGGTGAGAGGTGGGGCCGTGGGGGTCCTGGGTTAAACAGGGGGGTGCATTGGGGTAGGTGGGTGCATCCCCTGTGGCAGGTGGGGGAATGCTCGGGAGCCTGGGCCAGGCAGCTCATTAGCTCTCAGCTCTAGCCTGGTTGGTGAGGGCCTGCTAAAAGAGCAGCTTCATGCTGTATCCTGGATACCAGCTCTCGAGTCAGGTGTACCCCGAGCACAGATTGTTGCGGGCTTTCCGGTTTATTTTCAAACGGGCAGAATAAATGCACTGCGCCCGACGTCGTTTTATTCTTGTTTTGGCAAAACAAGCACTCACCCCCTCCGTGCCGTATCTGGCTTTGCAAGGATGGCACTCAAATGCAGAATTAATGGTTTACCACTAATCTGGGACTGTGGGGGCTATTTTATGCATTGAACATCTCTTAGAAATGTGTTTTGTTTTGTTTTGTTTTGTTTTGCCGCCTTTTGCATCCGACACGAGTCGAGGAAGACTCGCACCATCCTAAATTTTCGGTTGAGTGATGGAGCAGTCATTGTTCCAAGGCAGAGCTGAGCCTGGCCCAGGCTCTGGAGCGTGGTGTATTTGACTGCAAGATGAATTGTGTTAAATTCACATGGCTTCCTGCGGCGCCGGGCTCCTTATTGGAACCTGGCGCCTGGCTTTACTTCTGCATGCAGAAAACTGGGGTGGGTGAAAATGGGATTTCCCTCATCTCGATAGAGCTGGGTTGGGTTTTGTTTGCTGATAGCAAACCATCCTTTGTGTGTCTTAAATGTGTTTTGTTTCGGGTCATGCACTTTTTCCTTTTAAAATCGAACTGACATTGGTTGTGCTGCTGTTGCACTCGCAGAATTTTCTGTTAAAAAAATGTAGATGTAAGGGTAACAACCTTCCCACTGGCTTTATGTGTAGAAGTTTTCAGAAGTGGAACATTGTGAGTTTTGTCTGTGAAATTTTTATGTTCTCCCTCTGTGATAATTCCTGATGTTGGGGGTTACAGGGTCATGCAGGGCATGGAGCTCTCAGTGTCACTTTGCCCAAATTAGTCTGCTCAGGGAAGTCGTGCTCTCTGCTATGTCTCCTGAACAGACAGGACTGTCAACAGCTCCCCTTTAATTTTCCTTTTGACTGACCCCTCTCAGAGGGTAACTCAGCATATCATAGGGATTTTGTCTTTAGCCTCCTTCCCCTCACCCTTTTCCTTCAAGCGGAGAAATCTGCGCATTTACACAGCAAGAAATAACTCGATATTCATCTGTTTTCCTTCCTGTTTCCAGGAAGTGGTTCTGTATTGTTTGGAAAGCAAGGCGTGTGATGTGAATCATCGTGACAACGCGGGTTACTGTGCCCTGCACGAGGCCTGTGCCAGGGGCTGGCTGAGCATCGTGCGGCATCTCCTCGAGTACGGCGCGGACGTCAACTGCAGCGCTCAGGATGGAACCAGGTCAGCAGCACCCCTGGCCCGGCACCGGGGCACCTCTGCCTCCCTTCCCTCTCTGCCTCTCCTTTATCCCCCCTTGTGCTGCCTGCCCTGCCTGAAAACACTCGGAGCAGGTAACGCTGCCTTATTGCTGCTGCTGGGGCAGGCTTGTGCGGGACTCTGTGACCTCCTGTGCTCTCGGGTTAATAAAGCGGTGGGGACACGCTTCTCTTGTGACTCCAGTTCTGGGTAATTTCTTTTTTCTTCTGGGAATTTTAATAAGCTGTGCTTTGGTTGGTTTTTGTTAGCCAGTGGAATTGCCAGCTGCAGGGCAGGAAGGAGTGATACTTGAGCTGCAGCCCTGCTCATGTGCCCTCCAGGTCCTTTGAGCTGTGCCAAAGGAGTGGAGTTTGCCTTGTTAGCAGGGTTGCTTTTGAGAGCACTTCAGGCTTTTGTGGTGATCGGGTGTGCGAGTCCTGTACATGCTGTATAAAAATGTTGTTTGCTAAACTGTTAAACTATCTGCTCATTTGATATTTTGGATTTACTTTTTTCTTTTTTCTTTTTTTTTAAACCCCGAATTAGCCTTTTTTTAGTTTCCTTCACAGAATAGTAGGGGTGCTTTAGTTCCTGTGCTGGTAGAATAGATAGCGAGCTTTTCTTTTTAGCTTTGAAGAGAAAAAAAATGCTGCTCCGGACTTTTTTTTCTAAGCTTCTTGTGTATCTCCTAAAGCACCTCTTTGACCACCTCTGTGAGGCTGACCTTGGGGTAACTCGTCCTGAGCATATGCAGAGCGTTATTCAGTCTGTGCATTTTGGGGACAGGTCGCTTTGTATTCTTCCAGTCTCCTGCAGCTTGTTATCTTAAATGGTTTATCGCCTTCCCTATCACCATCCAAATAGCCAGGGAGGTAAAATTAGCGTAACTAAGAGGCTGCTTCTTTTGTTTTTAAGCTCTTTATTTATTAACTTGGGAAGGGAGGAGTCAGGAAAAGAAAAAGAGGTCTGCATGGGATGGTCCATTAAAAGTTCATGATGGCCCATTGTTCCCGGCCCATCACCAGCCCATCACACAGCCCAAAGGAAAGCTTTTTGGAGAAACATTAAAACCCCGATTGGATTGTCAGATTCCTCCTCTGTCGCCCGTGTCTTTGTAAGAGTTCTGAGCTCTCCAGGCTTACAAACAGCCTCGCATTTTCTGCTGCCTTCAACTTTCATATGTGACCTGTGCAACAGCGGTGAGTTGCCGTAAAAAGAATCCTAAATTATTTTTGTCTCACTCGCTGGAATAACCTATATAGAAAATTATCCCTGGGAAGTGTCTGAGCAGTCTTAATCACCCGCCAGTTCAGAGTCCACCTTTGATTTCTAGTCACAGACTGAGCTGATTTTCAAGAAAGAAACTTGGCCAGTGTACCCTGAAAAGTTGTTTTTTTGGAAAATAGATTTTAGAAATGAACATAATGATGATCTGATCATAGATGGTAATGTCAGAACTCAGCGTGCTGTTGCCTCTCTTTTCTGAGGGCAGACTTACTTTTCATTTGGAAAGCTGCCCAACAGACCGCAAGAATCCAAAACACAGCTAATATACAGAGGGAAGATGGTCTGAGTTGGGCAGGACAGAGAGCAGAAGCTTCTGTAAGGAACTTTGAATCTGTGTAATGCACTGCCTTTTGGTGGGCTCAGACTGCTCTGTCTCTGTAGAGTAAGTCAGGGCATTGATAAGACAAGTCCCATTTCTCTCTTGAAAGTTTTTCTCCTTTAACTTTTAGGAGGGAAGATGTGACAGTCTTCCTCGGCTGTGTTGCTTTTAAAATTAAATTCCAGAACATGTTCAATCCTTAGAAATACAGTAAAGTCTCAAAAAGAACAACAAAAAAACCCAAAACAAAATCCAAAAAGTGCACCATCGAAGACTTGTCCTTCTCTCCTTCTCTTTTAATGACTCTGAATATGCTTTTTATTTTCCTCTCTGCCACCTCACTTATCCAAAGGTACTTCTGGTCGTGGAAGCTCTGAGGCCTGCAGACAGAGGCAGTGGATGTGTGTAGTTCTGTTCAGCTGTTAATGGAGAGCAGCACAGAGGAGTGATGTAACTGTGATGCAGCTGCGGGTGCTGTGTGAGCACAGCTGTGGTGGTGAGGCAGCCTGGGGGGGTCACCTGGAGCTCTGGGCTCTTCCTTGCTGCCTCTGCCGTCGGCTTTTTGGAGGACACTTGAGAAGTTGTGGCTGGTGAGGATATGGCTTTGTCTGAGCAGGATGTCCGTGTGAATATGAAGGATGCAGGACAGTTCTGTCAAGTCCGTGCATCTCTGAAGTACTGCGGGTGCTCGGATCAGCGTGCTGGCTTTGCATGTGTGTGTTTTGGATGAGGCAGGCATCCATCCTCTGGTTCCCGATAGCATCAGAAATCCCGGTGAAGCCAGAAGCAAACAAAGCGCCAGACTGGTGTAGGGGCATGGAGGAGACAGTGTTTGGGGGTGTAGGAATGGTGCAGTCCTTCCCTTCAGCCCAGCTCGGCACAGGATGTCCCTCTCTGCCCTATTCACAGCACATCTGGCCAGGCTAAATGTGGTAGGTCTTGGATGTTTTTCCCCTTGAACTCCGTGCTGATAGACCACATGCAGTGCCTGCAGACCCTGAATACACAAGCACTCTGCTGCTCAATTAGTGCCTAATCAAAGATTATTGTAGAACCCGGAGATCTTTAAGACCTGTCTCCGAGGTGCTGCAGTCACTGAGGGCTCTTAATCGTCTTACCTATAAATAATAATAGACCGTGCTTAAGAGGTGAGAGCTTCCCTTCGCTGGCAGGACCCCAGTAAGTGCAGTAGCTCGGCCAGGGGTGTTGGAGCTGCCATTAGCGCGGCTGTTTGCCGCGTGTATTTGGCCTTATCTCGCTGTTCTTCTGCTCTTACCTCTGCAGCTGAACCCGTGCCATTACAGAAGCAAAGCCACATGCCAAAAATACAGACGTCCCCTGCCTGTTAGCGAGGGCTCCACGTTGCTCCAGAGTTCGCTCGCTAGATTCTCTCTCCGCAGCCAGTTTTGCTGTATCCTTCCCGCTGGCAGCTGATGAGCTCAGCCTTTTTTATTTTTTTTCCCTGCGAGGACCTTGCCAAGATGGCTCTCTTCCTGTGTCCTTTCAGCTGGTCTTGGCAGAGCCGTACCTTCCAGCAGCTAATTGCGTTAAAGAAGAGTCAGCCTGCGTAGCTGCCCTCCTGCAACTCGTGCCTTGCCTCTTCCGTGGGGCAGCCTTGCGCAACGGAGCGGATGGAAACAAAAACAAAATGCCAAAACATGGCATTGCTCGGCCACTTACAAGACCTCTTACTGCAGTGAGGAGAATTCTGGTGGTGCCTGAAAGGCTGAGAGCAAACCCTGACTGGTCTAAATAGTTTATAATTTTGGTGGTGGAATGATAAACCCCCAGTGAAATGTTTTCCTAACTCTCGTGGCAGTAAAAATAGTAGGAAGAATTCGGCGGTACACAAGAGAGGGTTGAGATGTGTGTCTTTTGTAGGATATTGCAGCTCTCGAATGTCCCCAGATCCTTCTGGGGCCTTTTGAAGGGTTTGTTTTAGAAACGAGCTGTGCTACGTTTACTGTACCATTAGGGATAGAGAGTGTTTATTTCCACGATGCTCAGGGTGGAAGAGATTGTATGGCAAAGCAGCCCAAGAGAGGACTCCCAGGGATCTTCTTTTATTTTCACATCTGAAAAAGTTGCCTATTCCAGTAGTTGCTTTTGCATCCTACAAAGAGGATGGTTATACTCTGCCAAGACTGAAGAATACTCCCTCCTCTGCTGGCCCTGCTGGGAGAAGCAAACAAATAGCTGTGCCTTTGCATGGTTCCGCTCGTGAGCTTGCCAAGAAGCTGTTCCAGCCAGTAAAAGAGTCTGTCAGTGCTCTGTTTTGGCCTTTTCTCCCTAAACTTATCTATGGGGAATCTCCTTCTCCCCCCCACCCTCCCTATCCCCGCCAGTGTTTTCTTTCCTTCCTTCTATTTATTGTTCTTCCTTCTTCCTCACTGCTTTACTACGCCTTTCCTTCCCCCTGCCTCTATAAATTCCCCTCTCGTGCCCAGGCAGCCTCTCTGTGTACTCTGAGATGACGAATCTGGTTCTGCCTGCCCCGCTGCCTGCCCTGCTGCCTCTGTCTGCAGCACCACGTTGGGCTTGGTGACATGTAAAAAGGCAGAAGGAGGCTCCATCACAGGGTTGCAGCCCGTGTGCTGCAGTTTTTCCTTCCTGGGGAATGCCCAGGCACCCTTTAATAATCTCGTCTGAGTGTCGTTAAATCAATTGAAACACTGGGCGGTGATTTAGATGCTGTTTTTAATAAGTTAAGGGATCATCTTGAATTCATTACTGCTTCAAAAGCCACTTAGGTAAGTCAGTTTAAAAAAAGCCCCAAACACAAACAAGAAAACCCACAAACCAGTAATCCCACAACACTCCTCAACCCCCTCCCAAAACCACCAGAAAATCGTAATTCTGAAATTAAAAAAAAAAGTTCAGAATTAAAGACTCCAGCAAAGCGAGGGAGTGGGTGAGAAAGAGCACTTGGCAACAGCCATAATGCTGATCTGCTCCTGGTGCCTGGTGCCAGCCTTTCAGCCAGGGATGCTTCATGCCCAGTGGGGGGACAGGAGAGTTTTGCAGCAAGGCTGACCTTTCCTGCTGTAGGTGCTCAGAGTGTCATGACCCAGCAGCTCAGGCCTCAGATGCTTGCTGACAGCAAGAAACACCCAGTACTTCTGCAGCCTCCGTGTCAGCACCTCGCTTATTTGTTGCTTCCTGCTTGGTGTCACCTGGGATGTGACACTGTGATGTTGCACTGACCAGATCTTGGATGTGATGCTTCCCTGTAGGGAAGCACTGAGTCAGTAGGTGGAGGTGGGAAGGTGAGACTTGCACGGGAATCCTGGAAATGCTGGCTCCTCCAACACTATCTGTCTCAAAGGGATTAGTTTCAGAGACTTCTTTTTAGAGACACTCCCTCAGAAACTGAGAAGGGATATCCTGGCCCTTTGCCAGTGATCCTCATGGACCTCTCTGGTCTTAAAATGTGAAGGTGGCTTTCCAAAGAGTGGTGTGTTGGGCTTTGAAGGCGTCCACGTGTTGTGCTCTCTTGCTGCCAAGGGTCTGAGGATTGGCACAGGCTGGACTGAGGACTGTGCTCAGCAGGTGGAGGACCACCTGTTTCTTTACTCTGTTGGTGGCATGGGGTGTCTGGGAGGCAGGCAGCGTGGGATAAGCCCTCTTTCCGTAGGGAACAAACCACCAAGTCCCCTAGTGCACCTTCTCAAGTCAGTATATTGTGCACATGTCAAAACTGATCTGACATGCAGCTTTCCAGCAAGATGGGTGCAAGCAAGAATCCTTCACATGTAGTAGATGTTAGTCACGGCCTACTGGAAAGTACTTGGAGTAAATACATCTGGAACATCTCTTTGAGACGTATCAGAGTCGCCCTCCTCCCCCTCCTACCCGCAGTGCTGTGTGATAGATGGGAAAACGGTGGTGAGCCATCCTCTTCCCACTGGGGTGATCCTCCCCTCCTCTGTCCTGAGCTTTCGTGGATGCCACAGCATGCCAAAGCCGTGGTGACATCCAGGGGACGTAGCCCTGTGAGGGAGGAGTGCTGGGATGTGACCTCTTGGCAGGAGAGAGTTGAAGCCCTGGTTGTCAGCCGAGCATTGCTTGGCAGATCGGGAGACGGAGCAGAGATGTTCACTTGGCTGTGCTTCCAGATGACTTCCCGTGGTAACATCACTGGGAAAGCTTTCCAGGAAGGCAGTGTGTGATCCTGGTTAAACTCCTTCCTTGCATTTTTGTACAATGTCCCTGAGAGCTTGAAAGCCTTGGTGGGGGGCAGCAGTGTTGACAGCCCAAAGGAGGAGTGTTGTGCTGAGTTGGACTGCCACGATCACTGCCCACGCGTTGGACTCTGCTTTTAGTTCCCTGCTCTCCCTGTCTAAGGAAAAGATGGGATTTTAACACATCTTCATTAGTCTGAAGGGTAATATGTTCTACTTCCAGACAACTCCCCGTTACGTATAATCAATTTTAAAGGCAAAAGTTAATGCGATTTATAATTAGCGATAAGGAATTCTAAACCTGGAATTGCAGGCCTGTGTATTAATGAATAATCCTTCTGAAGGCTCACAAAATCTATGTCTGAGCTTGTATAGATTGCTCATGCCGCATGAAATGCGTTAATTTCTGGGTGGACTACACTTAAAATAACATGTTTTTCTGTTCTCTGATTAGAAGGTTTGAATTGTGCTGCAAATACATTCACGAGTACTGTTTAAAGAGGATGTTCTGCGTGGAAGTTTAATTCCTAGCAAATTTTCATAACTTATTTCTGTGTACATAATTTAGGAGCTTCGGGTAACTGATTTCCGTGCTTGCCCAGAGGCAGGCTGAATGAGCCTTGCTCCACAACACGCTGTTAAATTGGCAGAGATTTGGAACGCTAGAGTGACTTGCAGCAAAATGATGTTTGTGAGGCTTCACACAAACTCCTGCTTTCTGTTACAGCAGTGTAATTATTTTACTGTCCCTCGAAAATGTGTACAGCAAGGAGTAGATGTAACAGAAATGTGTGCCCTGAGCAGTCTGACTGAAGACAGGAGGGGAGGGGAATGATATGCAAGTAAAACTGACAATAAGATGATTGGCAGTTGTATTAATAGAGTTACTTTCTATAAATAACTTTGATCTACAGTCAGAAGTTTCTCGTCAGAAACATTTGCATAATACTGTTGAGTCAAAATGTAACGCCCTGATTTTTCTTTTATTTCACGCCAGACCGATCCATGACGCGGTGGAAAACGACCACTTGGAAATTGTCCGCCTGTTACTGTCCTACGGTGCTGATCCAACACTTGCAACCTACTCTGGGAGGACCATTGTGAAAATGACCCACAGTGAGCTCATGGAGACCTTCCTCACAGGTCTGTGCCCACGCTGCATGGGCCTTTCTGCTCTTGGCAGATGGGGGCTTGTTCCCTGTCCCCAAAGTCTCTCCTGCCTGGTAGGGGTGACTTCGTGCCAAGGAGCCGTGGGGTGGGCTGGGCTGGGCTGCAGTAAAGCTCCCTCTCTGCCTGCAAAATCCCAGAGGTTGCATGTGGGAAAGAAGCACAGCCATGCTTGGGGGCTCCTTCTAATTGAAACTCTTAATAAATCATAAGGATTATTCCACTGTCAGATTTGATAGGTGGGTAGGAGGTCAGCGGGCTGTTTCGGTGCCTTCGGTTTTCTGCTTGAAATGAAAATAAAAAACTTGCCAATTCAAATAGTTGTTTGTTAAACATACTTATGTTTTCCCATGGTCTTGCTTTTTATCTTAGACTATTTTTGGTTTTGCCAGTTCTGCCTTGTTGTATATCTGAAATACCGTAAAAATACATTAAAGGCTCTTGTCTTTAAACATATCCATGTTGTAACATGGTTTTAGGGGATTTTTCCCTCTTAGTTTTGGATGAAGTCACTGGCATTCCCTTATAACTCACCTCTGAGCATGTTTGCAGTGTTCGTAGTCCATGTTTTTAAGTACTCACCTGTTTATCTGTTTAAATGGTGCAGTATAGAAGGCACACAGGTATTTCAAGACTCCAGCAAAGTCCAGTATCTTTGACTTTCTAGCATCCTGAATCCCAGTATCTTTTCACCAATTCAGCCTGTAAATCTCCCAAATTATATCTGTAGAAAATAACTTCTAATAACTTAATATCTTCTGAACATACCTGTGTGGGAAAACCTTTTTCATCAGTTTATTTGGGGCCACAGTTTCAGCCTCAAGTCGGTGTCCAGAATAATTGTGAAGGGCAAAAAACGTGGTACACCCAATCTTCACAAAAATAAGATACTGCTCTCAGTACCTGAAACTTAAGGTTGGGTCTGTCCCTTTTAGACCTTAGTGATTATTTGATGTGGTGGGTCATTATTTGGTGTGGGGGAATGGTGTATATATGCTGTTGTTTGTAGTATGTGTGCCAGGAATACGGTGTGGGATTTTTTGATGGAAGGTCTGGAGGGCTTGTGTTGAGGCTCTGTGATGCACCGTCTCCTAACTTGCCAGCTTTTTGTTCTCATCAGTATGTTTTTGTTGTTGTTTTTCCCTCTCCAGAGTATTTAACTGACCTGCAAGGTCGAAGTGTTGATGACCCTGGTTTGTACTGGGATTTCTATGGCAGCTCTGTGTGCGGTGAGCAAATGTTGCCCTTTATTTCTTTGTATGCAGAGACTTTAAAAACAGGGGGGTGGGGGCTGTTTTGTTGTGGTGGAGGAAGCTGGGAAGGAAGCAAACTGATTTTGTTTACAGATCACGTTATTGGGGAAAAAAGCAAGATCTGCAATGGTCTTTTCATTGCTGACTTAGCACCTTTATTCAATTTTATTTAGATCCAAAAGATGAATCTGGATTTGATGTCTTAGCAAATCCTCCTGGCCCAGGTGATGAAGATGAAGATGGCTTTAGCGATGTGTTTGAATTTGAATTTTTGGATGAGCCTCCCTTACCGTGTTACAACATTCAAGTGTGTCTCTCTCAGGGGTAAGAACAAAGACAAAATTTGGGGTAAAAACAGCTGACATGATCTGCTTAGGTTACTGGCAGTTTGTGTTGGTGGGGAAAAGTGTTTGTATTTATGTAACATAAATGAGAGATCAATACTGTGACTGCTGGGGTTTTCTTTGGAAATAAACTAATCATAGGTGAGAGGGGAAAAGGCTGTTTGTCAGGGCTGAGTTTTTACTGCCATATCCCCGAGCGGGACAAGTGATGTTTGAACACAAATTCCTTTCCTCATTCCAGATGGGCATCTTGTTTAAAACTTTCGAAAATAGAAGTGCTTCTAGCACTTAAATTTGGGTATCATGCTTGTAAGGTGTGAATTGTATTTCTTGGGCTTTTCTGTTCTGCTTCTGAGTGGACACCCCTTTGTGGATGACAAAATGACACCATTGCTGCTTTTCTAGACTTTGTAGCAAAACTGGTTTAAAGCTTTGAATTGGAAAAAACAAATAAGTATCTTAGGGAAGATCCTATGGTACTTAATAATAAGCAAAGACCTTGAAAGTTGTATTATCTATTATATTCAAGATATAAATTAGATTTGTAAATGGCTGTTGTTTACCATTTGCACCAATTTTGATGACTGATAGTTTTAAATATTGATCATGCAGGAGTGTGGCTTTTAGTGTGTTTTTGTTACATGGATGATGGATCTAACTTGATTCCCTGAGGTGGACAAGTACAAAGACTGAATTTTAAAACTGTTGTTTATCTGACAAAAGACCTACTTACTGTTGACTTCTATTTAATATTGGCATCTCTGGAAGTCAGGGATGGTGAATTTTGTGGTTGTAGCTACAAGCCATCTCCTTATTTGTGAAATGAAAGTTGGGATCAGGTGGGCTAACCTTCAGGTTGGGATCCTGAGTTGGGATGGCTGGTGGCCCACATGGGCAGGTTTTACAGGTCCCAGTGCCCCTGAATGCCTGGATCCTTCCTTCCCAAAGCTGCAGGTAGCAGTACTCTTAATAAATACATACACACCTGCTCATCTATTGCATTCGACCTGAGCGACAGCCTTGATTTCAGAGGGGTGGTTTGTGGGCGTGGGGCAGGGGAGGTTTGTCACACAGCCGTGGGGGAAGGGTCAGCAATCCTGTCACTCACTGTCAGTTATTGGAGCCTCTCTCTCCTCTGCTCTCCCCACAGACCACGGAACTGGCTTCTGCTCTCGGACGTGGTGAAGAGGCTAAAAATGTCATCTCGCATCTTCCGCTGCAACTTCCCCAACCTGGAGGTGGTCACCATCACGGAGGCAGAGTTCTACAAACAGACTTCCCTCAGCCAGTTGTTCTCTTGTGCTACGGACTTTGAAGCTTTTAACCCAGAGAGCAAAGAGCTCTTGGACTTGGTGGAGTTCACAAGCGAGCTCAAGACTCTGCTCGGCTCCGAGCTTCACTGGTTGCATCCGCACGAGGACCCTCCCTTCGACATCCTCTGGTGAACCATCAGGCCATTTAATGTACAGAGCTCTATACAGTTACTTCTTTATGTATATGTGTTCAAATGAAATTGTTTCTGTAAAGAAAGGACACTATTAAATATGAAAATATCTTTCCTTTATATAAGAGATCTGAATTCCAGTTGGATGGATTTTGGAAGAATTTTTTTTTAACTTCAATCAGTTTTTACAAAAATTGTTATATAATGTTTCTTTAAATGCACACAGGCTTTGGGATAAGTTTGTTATTACTCGGAACACATTTTTTTTTTAAAGAACACACCCACACACATTGACTTTGTTTCATACAAAGCACTGATTACACAGAACATACTTTTTCTAGGTGATGTGATCAAAGTCGTGTGGCTCGTTTGGGAGATAGCATTCGGTAAGGCACTTGGTGATATTATTTTCGTTTTTTTTGTTTACAGAATTACCTGCTTTGGCCAGGTAAGCACTATTGAATATAATTCAATAGTTTGTAATATAAATTAAACCATATCCATACGCATCAACTAATTGTAAGAACTTTTATATCCTAATTTAAAAGCTGTGAAATTTAGTTTTCACACATCAAACCGGATTGTTTATATATGTTTAAACATTTTATGCTCTTTATTTAAAGAAGACTTTGAACTATTTTTTCTGTACCTTGTAAAATATTGAAAAACTAACATATGTTGAAGTTGCTTGAAACTGTACATAAACTAAATTTTCTGAATTGTGTGTTTATGTTTGAGATCTGTGTTTTAACTTTGTAAGTAAATCTTCTGCCTTTGTATTTATATTTTACAAAAATTTTCTTAAAGGCAATAAAACTGTTGAGAAATGAAGAGGCTAAAGTGACTCCCAGTTACTCTGTGCCTGGTTGTGACATGAGCTTCATCTCATTAATGTTTATGAAAGGAGGGTGTAGTTTCCAAAGTGGGGCAGGGCTGGTAGAGGTGCAGGCAAGCAGCTGATGAAATCTGGGGTACAATCTGTATTGGCTTTCTAAATTCCATGTTGGAAGAAAACATCAGGTGGGTCTTTTGGTGGGACAAGAGTTTAAAAGTGGTGTTCACAATACCTTCTGCACCATCTTTAAGTTAAAGAATTGTGAATAGCTTCAATCATTTTCCCTCCCTTGACATCCTTTTAATTTCAATTGGCTGAATTCTTTTTTCAGTGGAGTCTCTACAGTGGAGGAAAATAGTACCAGGGGAAGTGCTTTAGTTTTAATGTGGAGCATTAAACCTATGAGCACATTTTGGGAAGATTTAAAGGGACAGTGACCAGAGTGTCACTTCTGCACAGCTCTGGAACTTGTATCTGAGTGGCTGGGCTTGAGCAGACCCTCTCCACCTTCCCCTTGTGGAAGAAAATTCTTGCTGTGAACTCCTGAGTTTTAATTTGAGGCTGTTATTAAGAGTAGAATGTCTCATGATATCCAGTTGCCACTGAGGTGTTTAAATTGAGCTGCTCTTCTGATGGGGGCCAGGACCCCACCCAAGGTTTTAAGCAGAGCACCTGGTCAGTCTGGGAAAAGCATTGGGAAAAAGCTGCTCCATTTTCCTGGAGGCTGAAGGTAAGGGAGAACAGTGCCTCATTGCTGAAGGTGCCCTGGAAGTGAAGACTCAGAGCTGCTGCCTCTTGTGGGGTGCTGCCCCTGAGTCTTCTGCCAGACATTTGTGTGGCTTTACAGTGGGGCTGTTCCTGTGGGTAAGGTGGTTTTGTAGCTGAGCCAAGAGGTGAGAGAAGGGTCCAAAAGCTGCTGGATCCAAAGCCTTGCTTCTGCACAGGACAGGGAATTTTTAGTCCTAACACATCTACCAACCTCCTTTTTCCAGACTTGGGGTAAGGGGGATGATGGTCTCTCCTGCACAGCTTTTACGTGCATGCTGGGTTTCCTTTTCAAACAGTCTCCAGCCTTTCAAGGAACTAAACATACACATCCCTACTCTCCAGTGCTATCTGCTTTCACCCCCCGATTTTCCCAGAAAGAAGAGGGCCAGAATATGTAAGGCAAGGGAGAGCACTAAAAGCAGTTGTTACAGACACCTTTATCTGATCAGCTGAGTAATGCTTGGATGGCTTGAGCTGGGTATAAATCAGCTTTGTGCCACTTCCCGGGGCGTGTGGCAGACCCCTCATTTCTCCCCGAGCCCCTCGGGCAAACAAAAGATTGACAGGGCTTCCTCTTTCGGCCAGCTCCTCTTCAAAGCATCCCGAGCATCCCTGCTTAGTCAGCTTTCCCTGCCTCCTCTGGCTTGGGCCTCCCTCCTCCGTGCTGGCTCCTGCCTGGTGCTCAAATACAGTAACAGCCTCATGCAGCTGTAATGCCAGTGTGTGCCTGCCCCAGGCGCCTGTGCTCTAAAAATAGGGTCAGGGCAGGGAACACCTGATCCCAGCGCTGTCCCTTGACATAACACAACTGTTCCATCCTCTGGGATGTGCTTTTTTAAAGGGACATCGCTGTGTGAGAGTGCTGCAGGGAGCACAGAGGGTTCAGCCAAGCAGGAGGGGGCACGAGCCTGGCTTGGCTGCCCCTCTCCTGAGTGGTTTGGGAGAGATTGTCACAGGAGAGGCTGGATGAAGGTGTAATTTTGCAGGAGGCAAGCCCAGGGGAGTTACCTTGGGAGAGGAGAGATGGCAGCGTGCCAGGGCTGAAGGTGGTGACAGCCAGTGTGGGCAGGGGAGGGAAACACTGGCCAGCCCCGGGACTGTCTGCATCCTGCAGGGCACAGAGGTGGGACTGGGCAAGCTCCAGCCACCGTGGGGGCTGTGTGCAGCAGTTCAGCTTCTGATCTCACACTGCTCTCCTTTAGGGCGCTTTCCTGTGCGTCCTCCGTGGGCCAAACATGCTTGCTTCACACTGCTGGCTTTGCTCCAGGTTAATAAAAAAATGAGGAAATGGAAATGCAGCCTTTGGGGATGGTAAAACCTTGCTGATCCTGTTTCTTGCCTTCTGCAAGGTGAAAGCCCTGTGTTGATGCTGTTGGGGAAAAAGCCAAGGTGTTTCCTTGAATTTCCCCTGCTTACCACTTGGATTTGCCTGGCTGGGAGTCTCTGCTGCCCTGTGGAGGCATTGGACAACCACTGGTGCAATAGGGGAAAACCCTATTTCCAGCTAGAGCAGGAAGATGAGTCTCACTTCAAGGAGGTTCATTTGCCAAACTTTTACTTATTGCTGGCTGGGAAATCCCAGGGAATACCCAATTCCAGGCTGGCTGCCTGGCAGGGAGTCTAAGGGGGAGCCACAGCACAGGCAGTGCTGGGAAGTTTCCCCTGAGATAAGCCATGCTGCTGAGGACCAAAATATTGAGCCCCTCCTTCACCTTCCTGCCTTGCCCAAGGGTTCTGCAGAGTGGGGTCAGCCCTGGGAGTTTCCTGTTTGGCTCATTTCTCCCTCCAGTCACTCTTCTCATTTCTTCTGCTGTGCTGTGATGTCTGAGCTGGAATCTTGTGCCAGAGACACTGATGCAGTGAGTGGCAAGCAAGGGTCAGGAAGGGCAGATGTGGTGCTTGGGCACCTGGCTTAGTGGTGGACTTAACAGTGCTGGGTTAACCTCTGGACTTGATGATCTTGGAGGTCTTTTCCAACCTTTAATGATGCTATGATTTTAGTTAGCAGGAACAGAATGGAAATTATTTCAAAAACTGCTCCCAGGGGCCAAGCTCACTCCATGAATCAAAAGAGTTTGAAGCTGACTCCTCCCTTCATTTCTGTGCTAAAGAATGAAACTATAGATGAGACCCATCATTTGAGCATTGATGTACCAAGGAGTGGTAAGTGCAGGCAGCTGCCATTCCCAGGCTCTGGGGGGCTGCTGGTAAACATTCAGCATCATCAGTTTGCACAGGGAAAAGGCACACATTATTCCTTTAAACTTGCACAGATCCAAGGTAACTGGAAAAATAGAAATGGTGGTAGGAGAGGCACTAAAGGCAGAAGAGTTGAATGCCATAATTGTGAAGACATAGAGCATTTCTCTGTGTGCTCATTCACCATTGCATTTCTGCTAGAAAGAGGAGAGGAAGAAGGTGACAGGAATCCAAGTTTCACTTGGAGCAGTGCCAGGTGCAAAAATCTCCAAAGAGCTCTGAAGATGAAGTTTTAGTATCCCAGCATGATGTCTACCTGCATCAGCCCTGCTGGTTCTGCATTTCACCCTGTGGTGTGGTTTGCATGGGTTCCCCTGGTTGCAGAGTGAAGAGACTGCTTTCCTGCAGTGCAGTGATGGATCCTTAGCAGCAGCACTGCCTCCTGCCCTTGGGGTGAAGAGAGCCCTTGCTTGTTTCTGGTTTGCCAGCCCTGAAGAAAACCCCGTCCACGCCATGTGCACATTTTCCTCCAGCAGACTGATGTGACTGTAGATGGTTGCTCTCTTGAGCCAGGTAGGAACCACAAATCTGTCACTAAATAGATTTTCCTTTTGTTGTCACATTAATTTGCAACTCATTAATAGTGACAGCAGTGAGGTACTGCACGGATGCAGATTTGCATATTCATGGTTAACTTATTATTAAACAAATAAGATTTCCCTAGCTTAGGGAAAGTACCAGAGTAATGCCACATTGTGCATTATAACAGCCTGAATGTTTTATTTTCTTTTTAATATGTTAATAGATGCAAGGGGAGCTTTTTTTTTAAGTAAATGTGCATCTATAAAATAACGTGTAATTTAAAATATCACAATTGTTTAAATAATAATTTATTAACAAACCTGCCAATAATTGAGCACAAATACCTATTTAATGTACAAATCAATTAATCAATTCTAAATGCTGTCTTTGTTGCCTGATGACCGTAACACCGGCAGTACCAGCAGGGCACAAGCAGGCACTCTGTTGGCGAGGTGACCCAGAGGTGGAGAGCTGATCCTTGTTTTATGGTTCATTACAGTCAAATTGGTTGGTTTTCACAGTTGCTTTTGTTTCTTCTCCCCAGAGGAGTGGTGGGAGAGAAAGTGAAGACTGAGCTTGCCCTGGTACCCACTGCCACCCTCTTGTCCTACTGGGCATGGCTGAGGAAAACGTGGCCACCTCAGCTCTGCAGGCACCTCCCTGCTCCCCCTTTTCTCTGCAGCAGGCAGCTACCACCTGGATGTACCACCTGGAATCCAGCTTTGGCTCAGCCCTGGCCAAGAGGAGGGCAGAGCTCTGCCCCCAGCACGGCAGGTGGGCAGTGGGCAGCAAACTCACTGGCACTGTGGGTTTCTTCCCCTGGGCTGAAGTAACCGTGGTGAAACGCCCTTGGAATTCAGCAGGCACTCAAAATCTGTGGGTGAGGGGAATGGGAGATGTGGAGTGTGGGGCTGTCCTGCAGGCAGGGGTTTTAATTAATTTGCTGGTAACAGTGAAAGTCCATTTCCCTCAAAATAGCACACCTTTTCCTACTGAGCTATTTAAGACTATCCAGTATGCATAACTACCCCCTCTTCACATCCCTACTACCACATCCATATTCTTCATTCTGTTCTGGCTCTCTTAAAAATTTCTAGGGTAGTGGGCGTAATTACACGTGAGGAAACCATCTGGTTTTTGCAGTCCCCTTCACTCCTGAAGTGAGGGTTTTTCCTGACCTGACTTTCCAGAGTCTTTTGACAGTGTTGCCTAACCACAAAAAGTGGTTCTTACCCCATCCTGCTGTTTCCTTGTGAGTCACAAGCCACCCCCCTTGAACCACTGGCCCGTGCTCCCAGCCTCCCCAGGCTCTGGAGCTCCTGTTTCTGGCTAATTGCAAAGGGTGTGCGGCCCTGAAGAGACACAGATAAAGCCAAGGATGCTGAAACACAAGCACAAGTCACCCCAAGGACTGTATCCCTGCAGGTGCAGAGCAGGGCGAGGCTGTTTTTAACACCTGTGTACAGCAAGCTCAGAGCACCCTTCTCCAACAGGGGAAAATTTCATTTTCTGATGTGGGATCTGCCTTTATCTTCATCCCCTGGCTCAGGTCCTTCCTTGGCACAATGAGGAGCGCCAGTGGGACTGCAGCCTGATTTCTACTGCTCTGTGGCTGCAGGCTTTTCCACACACTGAGGATGTAGAGGGTTAGGCAACACATGTGGCAGGCGCTCATGATGTCAGAGACAGTGTTTAGTATTTGTAGCTGTCGAAATTTCAAGGAAAAAGCTACCTAATGAAAACCCTTTTCAAATATGCCACGAAACTCCTGTTTAAGTAAAGCCTACATGAAGGCAAGTCCTGACAGGCCTCCTGAAATGAAAAGGGCAGATTATTTAACAGCTGATCAACACTAATAACCCTTGGCAAATACAGTATGCAAATTCAGAGCTGGAGCCAACATATGCCGAAGGGACTCTTCTGTGACAGCCTGGCCTGGCTGCTCTCAAACTGCCTCTGGTAACCAGAGCCCAGCACTGGGAGTGGGGAGACCTGGGCTGCCACTGCCTCGTGTCATGTCCACGGTCTGTGGTGCTTGTTGGGGAGAAGTTCCTCCAGCACCACAGGAATTTAATGGGCATTTGGTGTCCAACCACTCCGAGGGGCCTGGCTTGGGCTCCCTTGCTGAGGTGCTGGAACTGATGGCATAAAGCACCAAGGGAAAAAACTAAACTGAAGCTAGGTACCTTGTCTCCCCACTCTGTAAAGTCTTAGGGTAAATATCACTTTTAAGTATCTTTGTGACCTGCCAGTCTACACAAATGTAATTCTTCTTTCTGAATTGGGCCAACCCATGGGCACTTGAACAAGGGATGGTGTTGGGTTTCCAGAGTGGGTTCATCCTCCCGTCCCCTAGCTCCATGTCACGAGGATGGCTTTGTGTCTGCCTGGCTGCTCTGCACAACTCAGCTTCCCCAGCCCAGGGACCCAACCTGTGCTACCCACTGGCTGCTGTGAGCATCTGGGGGTTTGAGACACCTCCCTGCAGGGCCAGCTCAGCACATGGCAGTGCTTGGGAATGTCCCCACCGGGGCTGGATGCACTCACTAAACCACAGACCCAGAAGCCACTCCGGGTGGGTGGGAGCCCACCCCACCCATCCCCCTGCACGGGAAGGAGGTGGTGCTGCCTGGCTCTGGGAGCAGGGCAAGGGGTCAGGGAGAGCCAGGGAAGTGTTGCCCTTTTGGTGGCAGTGTGGCATTACCTTGCCTCAGAAATTTGGGTAAGCCTGTGCCTCGGAAACCTGGATGCTGTGCCCACCCACCAGCTGGTGCTCCCAACGCAGCCTAGTGACCAAACCTGCCTGGTCCCCAAGGGGTTACCTCTCCTGAAATGGCTGCCGTGCCCAAAGAGATGGAGTGCCTTTGAGTACTGCCGTTTTCAAAGGCTCAGGAGTGAGCTTGATTAGCAAAATCAACAAAGAGATGCAAATAGCTGCAGCGAAAAGGTGCTTTGTAAGTCTGGGAGCCGGGCCGGGTAGTGGGAAGCAGCAGCTCCGTGTGCTGGGAAACACTGGAGAAGGGAGGGGGTGTGATTCCGGGGAAGGCAGCGGCTCAGACCAGCTCTGTGGACACAGAGCAGCGTCTCTGCCTTCAAGGTTATTTGATAGTAAGCAAGAGCCGTGGGGAGGGAAGGATCCCGCTGCTGCCCAGGCACTCCCAGGCTGTCTTGTCAGCGCAGCAGAAGTGGCACAGGCAGTGCAGGCTGGGGCATTCCAGAAAATCCTTGCCCAGGCTTATTTCTACAGCTGCAAATCACCTCGAAAACACAGCCTCACGCTCAGCCCACGTTTGGCTTGCCAGGGCTTCAAACACCGCACCAAGTTTCCAGCAAGGTTAAAGCCTTTCCTGCTCTGTGTTTGCTTTCACGTCACCTGAGGTAACTCCTGGTGCTCCATGGGGCCCTCAGCTTTGCTTTAGAGGAGAACAGCGTGAGTCAGCCCCATCCCTCACCCAGCCAGCGCTGAAGGAGGAGGAGGAGGATGAGGATGTGGAGGAGGAGGATTAGCAGAGCTGGTCTGCTCAGCAGCTGGTGCTGAATCACAGCAAGACAGTCCCAAGGACAGTCCCTCTTCTGCTGCCAGTGGCTCCCAAGTGCATGGAATGCAGTATCCTAGGCAGTCTGTTTGTGAAGGCATGAGGCAGTTTTTAAAATACACAACGGAGACTTCTGCGAGGCTTGGTGCTTTATAAAGTAAATTTATTTGACTGGTTTATTTCTTTATCAGGTATTTGTCTAACCCCGTGACACTGAGAGACCTGTTTTCCTGGTACAAACGTTAAAATGTAAACTCCCAGAGATGTGGACTGTCACAACCAGTGTCCAAATATCCTCGCCCTGGTTCCTTGTTGAGTGTCCTGATGTGACAGCAGGAGACCCAGAGATGCTGGATAACCTATGCCATAACCACATCAGGAAAAGAGCCCTAGCAGGAGGACAGGAGACAGGCTGGCCTGTCCTGGCTGAGTGCCTGGTGGATTCAGGGGTTAAAAAGAAGCCTTTTTCAAGCTCTGCCTCCATCCAACAGGATGGAGAGATTAGAAACACCTAAAGCGCCTGAAGGTTTGCAGCACCACTGACTGATCAAATAAAAATATGTGAATCATAAATCAATGTAATTTAAAGCAGACTTATTTAGAAATTGAGATTGGGCACTAAGGGACTTATTCAAATCACTCTGGCTTGCCTTTAGCCCCCCCCCTTCAACTCTGTGGGGTAGGTGAGGTGGGGGTGCAGACGTGCTGCCCCCCGTTTAAAGCAGGGCTGGGCAGGGAGCTGGGACGGGGCGGCTGGGGCGGTGCCCAGGGTGGAGGAGGGACTCGGCTGCCTGCTCACCCCGGCTGCTGCCTGGCCCCGCTGGCCCCCGACAGATGACGGCAGACGGCGGGAGCAGGCTGTGCCGTGTGGCTGCGGGATGACATGAGGCGTCAACGCAGCCCAGCGTGTCAGGGACCGCGGTCAGTCCCAGCAGAGACAGACACTGGCAAGTGCCGTCCCTCGCTCGCTTGGCTTAACAGACAGCTTTGGCTGTGCTCCTGCCATCGTTTGCCACCTCCCCTCCTCAGCATGCGGCAGTCCTGAGCATCTGAGGAGGGACACGCTGCAGTTGTGCAGTCTGTGTGTGTGTGTCTGTGTGTGAGTGTGCGTGTGTGAGTGTGTGTGTGTCTGTGTGAGTGTGTGTGTGTCTGTGTGAGTGTCTGTGTGTCTGTGTGTGTGTGTGTGTGTGTGTCTGAGTGTCTGTGTGTGTGTGTCTGTGTGTGTGTGTGTCTGTGTGTGTCTGTGTGTGTGTGTGTGTCTGTGTGTCTGTGTGTGTCTGTGTGTCTGTGTGTTTGTCTGTGTGTGTGTGTCTGTGTGTGTCTGTGTGAGTGTGTGTCTGTGTG
>VZUI01047938.1:0-23413 GCA_013401135.1 Cettia cetti | reverse complement strand
ATGTATATGTATATGTATATGTATATGTATATGTATATGTATATGTATATGTATATGTATATGTATATGTATATGTACAATATAGCAGCAAAGCAATATTTTTATAGAATGAATTTCATGACACCCAGGATATATGATGATGAATCTATTTAACATGCAGGCTTGCCAGAAGTACAAGTTTTTAATGTTACACTTCTCTAACCTTATGTTTTCAGGACAACACTATGGCTTTTTAGCATTGACTAGGAAATCAGATTGAAGATGTCTGGGGATACAGTTTCACATTGTGCATAATCCTGGTTCTGCCACTGACAGAAATCAATGAGGGTGAAGCATTGATCTCCTTGCAGAGTACAAATGCAGTTTGCACTGAAACACACTGCTGGGGATTTTGTTATTCAAGTCATTCGACCCCGCAATGTGTTTGCTAACCAAGTTCTTATCATGCACCACCTCACCAGCCTAAGCTTAGCTTCAGTTATGAATATAGCCAAACCAGGTCCCTTTTGGAAAAAGAAAAAGCCTTTACATATGCACAGTTCTTCTAGTACATGCATGTTTGCTCAAGGCTAAACTGAAATGCCTTTTCTTCAATGACATTTCACAATGTCACCAAATATATGAAAGTCTCACTGAAGGATGTGTGAATATGAATAATTTGAAGAAATATTTCTTTCTGTTATAGACTTTATTTTAGTGTGTGCTGGTTAGTAAATTTGTTTTCTGTTTACTTTAGAGAAGCAATTTTTATTGAGTATTTTTCGATATAGCCAAAACATGCATGTGTTCTTGCACATAGATTACCTATATATTTACAGGTATGACAAATGCATGCACTCACACATACACACTCTCCCTAGACAGAGACATGGACCTATTTTTTTTTTATTTAGATAGGAACTATATTTCATTCTTGACAGCAAAAATATTTTCCTAACTTACAGCCTTCCAACTGCAGACAATAAATCAACTATTTTAGAAGTGATTGAAGATGATTCATTTAGTGCTGTCACAATACAGTGTTTTCTTTAATGAAAATTTATATTATTTCCCCTGGAATAAAATTCAGTCAGGTAAGTTTCTACAGAAAGATGCAAGAGAACTGATACCTTCTGTGGTAAACACTGGCTGGTGCTTGACAACAAGCAGGACCCTGACCTGCTGAAGTACTCTGATCTTATTTAATGCATTTACTCTGAATTAGGATTTTCCATGGTGTTGCCATTATACAAATATATGTAGCTGAACAAGATGGCATTTGTATTAAGACATAACACTTGCAGAACAACATTAAACTGGAGCTACATAAAGAAGTTCCTCAGAACACTAACAAGATTAAGATAATGAATTCTGCTTTAAAAAATACGAAGATCAGACAGCAGTTCTGGTATTAGAAAGGGGAAAAAACCCCAAACCCCTCTGGCTTTATTGTTGTTTGATTACTTAATATTTGGAAAGATTAAATAATAATTGAAATAATATGGAAAATACAGTCGATAAAAATAGATGCATTGCAAACAAGTGTTATGTAAGAGACTGATACATATTATTCTTTGTTTATTAAGGTGCCATATTAGTCATAATCACAATGAAAAAATAAACAAAATTGGTGTGTTTCAAATGCAACATTTCCTTTTACTATTCCTCTGTGTTACACCAAGAACAGCTGAAGTTCACAGGACAGCAAAACCTTCTATGTTTGAGCAAAGAGCTTCTTTATATCGGAAGCAAATGCAATAGGTCACTGAAAGAATCATATAGAATTCAACTGGTGGTGAAACATTCAATACCAATCAAGCAGCAGAATGCAATTAACTGCTGAAATTTTCATCTGTCTATCAGTGGATTAAATCTACTCAGTTTAAAATGTGAACATTTTGAGAAATTTGGATATTTCACAATTACATACTTTATCCCAATGGGGAGGGTGGGTATATAATAAATATGATTCCTGTCATACATATAACTGTGCCTTCAAAGCACATACCACAAAATATAAAGAGTTAAATTTGAAAGGAATTAAGTACACAATTTAGCAGTAAAGAAACTCTTAAAAAATTTTACAACCAGACAGGTTAAGTAAAAGTTTTCTTTTATGCTCACTGGTGTAATTGTGTGTATCCAATAATTGAAAACTTGACCTCAAAATGCCCTGATGGGACCTTCATAAAGAGAAGAGTGAAAAAAAGATGAAGGCCAAACCCAGTCCAGCTTTCATCTGGTGACGGCCATGCCCACGCCACTTTTTGCACTCTTGAACCTCCTCCTGCGAGTTCAAGGAACAGGAAAGCTGTAAACTAGGACAACCTTCACATGGCAAAGTGAAACACATCAGCACTTTTCATCCCTCCTTGTCTGTTACTGCTGGTGCCTCAATTATTAATTTTGCTTCTTCCCTTTAGAACTTCTAAATTTTGAGTTTAATTTCTGCACTTCCACGCCTCACCTCCTATATTTAAGATACCCTTTCAAGAACTGGCTAGGTACCCTTTCACAATATATCTAAAATCCAGGGTTTTTTTCCCTAAAATTAAAATTTGCATGCAAATACCTACTACCTTTCCCTGTGAAAATTGCAATAAATACTGCCTCTTTATTTACATTTCATTGAAAATTAAATATAGATACATAAATACATACATAAATAAACATTTAGATCAGTGTTTCAACTACCAAGATGAAATCCATGCAGAAATACAACCCCAAATTGAAGCTCTTGATTATTTTCTTTGAGGACACCTTGCCTTTTATTTACATTTCTCTTTCTGCCTTTTTCTTCCTTCTCACAAATCCTTTTCCTTTTCTGTCTACTATTCTTGTTTATACACCAACAGAAAAAAATTACCTTCTGAACTTCGAAAAACAGGCCACAGACATGCTTTTATTTTCCATTTATTTTCTCACCTAGGTTCCCAGATAAAGTGTGTTTCTTCCACAGACATGGGAAACATCTCTTGCTTCTCTAAAAAATGTGTGTCACACTGGAAACAAAGACACATCAAATGAGATGAAAGTAGATATATCCATTCCCTCATTTTCTCTCAATAAACTCCTAAAGAATTATCCCAATAGAAAAAAGCCCCAAAAAACCAAAAAACAAACCAGCAGCAACAACAAAAATCTTCCATAGAAACTCAGGAAAGATCAGAGTGTACCTTTTTATTTCACCTTTAACAGCTCTGAAACTGATGTTTAGGTCCAAGTGTGTTCATCAGAATTGCTTTGCTCTTCTGTTTCTTACCCATAGTACTATTGACTAATGTCACAATTAACCAGGACAACATAATTTTCTGGGTTTTTCTCTTCTCCCTGTTTTTAATTATTGAAAAAACCCAAAACATAACAAAAAACCCCAAAACAAACAAAAACCCCCCAAAATCGAAACACTGGAAATTATGTCATCTTGATATTCTCGGCATCCTTACAAGAGCTGGTTTAGTTATTAATTGTGCATGAAATAGATAATTATTCCAGCTTTTTCTCCTGCATGGGAATAATTTGCAAACTAATTCTGATTTTTATAAAATATCTTTTATGCTTCTGTGCTGAATGCTTTACACAAACAAATATTAGCCCGTGGCTTGTTTGCAAACTGCTGACTGAAAATGTTTGTTATTCATAGCATAAGACTTATCAGAGAGTTAACATTTTATTGATTTATAGTCCTCAGGGTTTTAAAATTTTAAACAAACAACAATAGACTCAGAAGTATATGGGAAGTAGTTTCAATGGGTAGGAGGAGAATAAGCATAGATAACCCAGATAAAAATAAAGCATAGATAACACAGATAAAAATAAAGCTGGGATAAAATTAAATGTGTGAAATTAGACTATAGGTTCATCGTATATTTGATTTTGAAAATAGATGTATATAAACACAGAAAGAGATAACTTTTTAAAAAAACAGCAACATTGTTAATCCACAGCCCAGTTTGTCGGAATATACGGTCAATGCTACTTCCAGTAGATTGTCAAGCTAATATCTTACATGTACAGAAATATTAAATTCTCTGGTTTGTGGATTAGACGCTTTCATTACAGAACTAGTGTTTATTTAATTATTCACTAGTAGTGATTAAAAAATGTAATTTAAATCAGTGAGATGAACATACGGTATATAAAGAGAACAGAATTATCCCAAAAAATCTTGCAATAATTTTTAATTTTCAATAATTTTCTAAAATTTTCCAGTGTTTTTTTGATTAAGAAACCAACCCACTTTAAATGGTACCTCATGGAGTATTACAGAACTATTCATACAAAATTTACTCTCTGGACATGTTAATGAAACAGATGTAGGTTTTAACTTGCATAGCATTATATTAGGCAACAGAGAGCATAATTAGATTTTTCAAATAAGAAAATAAAGTGAAAATTAAATAAAATAAATCTGATTAGTCATAATATGGAATATATTTTCACAGAAATTGAGGAATTACAGAGGGAGTGGTACTCAAACCCAATGACATTCACTCACTGCTGCCTTTGAAAGCAACCTGCCTCTCCAGGTTCAGCCTCTTCCTATATCTCATTGCAAGACCTCAAGAAAAAATGGTAGGGTCAAAGCTTCATAATTTAGACCTTTCCAGTAAATATATATATAAATTAAATTTTCTTCATACACAGGACAGTGGAGATAATCTTCAGCAACATCTTCAGTTCCTTCCATTTATGAGGCACCATTGCCTATTACCTTGATGAAATACAGTTGTGTAAGACCGTGATTCTGCAAGTTTTTGAAGAGGAATTTTAACATAATGTCAGTTCTCAGTGCTCTGAATGTCTGTGGCTTGGGGAAGCAGGCTTTGGGAAAGAATAGGTTTTCTAGCATTAAAGCCACAGATCAGCGCTGGATGACTATAAACTCCATACTGAGTGCTTTTCTGAAACTATGTCAAAAAATGTCAGCTTTTTGTAGGATGGTGAATTGCTAATGAATCTTGACAAATGTAAGTCACTGTTTTATGTACACCAGAGCAAATGATTGCTTGTATTCCTAATACTGAAAGAAATACAGCATTTCTGTCTTCCAGATAAAACAAGAACATTGTGGTGAAGTGCACAGTGCCCTTGCTGGAACTCAGTCAATGTCAAGTACTTAATTTAGTCTTGAACTTCATGACTGTGCAGTCACCTGTAGGAGATGCTCAGAGACTTAACAGGATTACAGGTCTAAATCTTATGTATTGGTAGTTTTGGAACCTTCAAGGTGTTATCGAAACATAAATATTCATCTCTGGGTGAACTCTCTGCCACAGCAGCCTTCCTCAGCACACAAAGATTTGATCCGAGTCCATGATTCTTGCTGAGATATGCATTGCATCATTGTCTATTTTCAGCTTGTTACATTAATCAAAACCTGTCCTGTTTATTAAACTGCTTCCTGCAGCTCAGGCATTTGAAATTCAGAGTGCCAGCAAGCAGCTGCCAGGCACCGTGAAGGAAGGAGGTGGAGCAGATTTGAGTAATGTACAAATTGAATTTCAAGTGACTGAGCAGCCTCTTTATCTCTTAGTGACACAACCAGTGATTGTAACAGTATTCTTAAAGGAAATGAAACCTGGAGCCATGGTTCAATCACTGGGTACTTACTACAGCCCTTCCCAGCAGTCCTCCCAGAACTACTGATGAGTGTGACCTTTGCAAAAATGCACAAAGCCTTGATTTCTGCACAGTTAACCTTTACAAGCTGGAACCCCCCTGTGGAACCTAACCACAACAGAGAAATGCTTTGGAATGAAAACACACAGGCATATATTTTATGAGAGGGCACATTTCCAAAAAAGAAGGACAAAAGAAATAATAATACAGGGAGAAAGAAAAATTATTTTGGACAGAGGCAGTTAATAATTTTCCAAATAGATGAGTACTTATTGTTGTGATAGGTATTTGTCCCATTTCTCATACTCCATATGTATGAGGAAGTCTAGCCCTAAATCCGTACAGGTGCCACGTTCAGACAGTCAGTGGGTTCTCACCTCTCCATCAGTATTCCTCCCTTGCACGACTGAAAGACATGCCATGAGAAACTCCGGGCATCCAGGTTTGTATGTGGGAATATCTTTCATAAGAGATTTTAGGAGGGGGGAATTACTATTCTCCCATCCTTACATTTCAAGCCTTGAACTGAGCCATGGGCATTATTTCATTATTTTCTTGAGTGCTCAAGAGCCCATGTTGCCTCAGCCATGGGTATGTGCTTCTAGCATTCCTTTGATGCTGCTTGAGAAAGAAAATAATGGTCATTTTCCATATGAAAATGTTGACCAATGCAAAACAAACTGTTGGTTACCATTTCAGTTGATGCCACAGCAGGTAATAGTGGATGAAAGATAAAGGCTGTTAAAATGCTTTATAAAGTTCTCTTCTGGATAAATTTTGATGATAGTTGATTCCTCTTCTAGTCTTTTTTCTCGTTATCCTTGGTACCACTGATAAATCTTTGGGAAATTTTAATTATGTCTCTAAACACTGTGAAAAGCAAAATACTATTCTTTTATGTTTTGTTGATTTAGTTTCCTGATTATGTGTCCTTGTGGATATGGTCTTTTGGGTAAAACCATTGAAAAATGACATTTTTGAAAACAAATCCTTACAATGTAAACAGTTCATTCTGTAACTTGTCTGAATTTTAGTTTAGTGTATAGAAATCTTCTCTCTCACATGTGCTGTCCCACTGTCTATTCTTGTCATGCTGGTAGCACAAAATTCCTGCTATTATATTTTCTTGGGTGATTTCATTCAGGCAGAGATATCAAAGAAAGCATTTAAAAATGATATCAACTGAAGCATTTTAGAAAAATTATGGAAAATACTAAATATGAAGAGTACTAATTGACAGAAGAGTGTCCCTAAAAGTGCACAAAATTACTAACTCATAAAAGTATTTACCTTTAATATCAAATTAGAAGATTAGCCTTGGGAGACAATATATTAATTATCACAATTTTTGTTTCCCTAGACAGACTGAAAACTTATGACAGCTTTTTGCAATGCACCTTTTAAAACTATGTCTGCAATATACGTGGGTAAGAACAACTTCATTCTAACCTTCAAAGTGAAGCCACATGCTTGGACCACAGCAGGAAAATGACTTTAATTCATTCTGGATGACCTTTTCATTGAAAAGCAAACCTCTGCCCTTAGGCTATTTAGAAAGGTTAGGTGTACCTTTTTCCTTTTGCTATTACAAGGCATATATTTATTAGTGCTCTGTGGTGTTTTTTTCTAACCAGATCCAGTACGCTTTTAGAAAAATCAAACAAATCCCACCTTCATTCCTACCCTTTTCACTTCTGTAGATCATTAACTACTTTCAGACTCTTGCTTTTGAGATCTGTATTTAAAAAAAAAAAAAAATAAGGGGGTGGGAGTGAAAGTTCAAGAGTATAATTAATATAATTCAACAAACAATATGCCATTAAATAGCCAGATTTTGTATTCTCTAAAACTAGTTTTGGTTGCTATACATAGCCAGTTAAAAAGAACAAAACCATAAATCCCTAGTGAAATGGTGCTAAATTTGCTGCTTTTCATGTCTGCTAGTAAAGATTTTGGTATAGATATATGGACTTAGGACCCAGGGGACAATGTTAATTACCAACAGAGGAAATCAAGTTCTATATGCAGATTGGTGAAAAGTCTTTATTAAATACTAAGAAATAGTTAATTCATCATTAGCCAGAACTTAAAACCATAGGCTGCTGCTTACTAACCATTGATTAAAGTTTATGGTAGCAATAACCTCACTGAAAAATATTTGTTACCTTATTAATTACCAGGTTTTAAGCCATTCATCTTCTTTTTCAGGTTAACCAACCAAATGGGTGTAAGCTATTTGTAAAAACCAATATTAATATTCAGGTATTTTAAATGTCAAACAAGCTTCTTAGTATATAGTCTATAACAACTTGTGCATTAATAGCACCAAATATGAAAAGAAGGAGCTTCCATTCCAGACACACCATGATATAGTAAATACAAAGGTATAATCTGGCTTTTAACTGGTGTGGTCATCCCTCAGCTAGTGCATATGCAGTACAGCCTTAGCCCTTTCCACAGAAATACTGGGAACTAGTGGAACACATGAACATAAGGGGTCTTTATGATGGAGATGGGTCAGGGATCCACTGTGACAACAGGTTACATCAACTCTTCATGGTGGTGGGAGGAGGAACTCAGCCTCTGTTTTAGCTATGATACAAAGACAGACTTGCTCCACCTGAAAGGGTAATCGTTGTTTCTGTAGGGAGTAGCATGAAACTGGTGAGCCAGCCAGTACAAACAGAGCATATAAAAATAAATTGTAGTTTACTCTGGTTGTAATCTCCTAATCAAGCCAAAATAATCTCCACCACATGTAAATGAATTTGTCCATCCTTTAGTCTTCTGCTGAGGCAGCTGCACTCATCATTTTCCCCTCACTGCAGATTTTCTGGAGTCCACTAGTACATCAAATGTAGGAGAGAGAGGAAAATGCCTGTGCAAGTAATTCCTTTGGCTGAGATTTGTACTCAGTTCTTTTCAGTCTTGGAAAAATCAAACAAGGGAATGTACTTACTCTGAAACCAGTTCAGCAACATTTCTCTCATGAATATTTCTGGAATATGAGAGTGTCCCAGATTACTGCCTATACCCTCTAGAAATTTAATTTATAGCTTCATTCTGGATGTCTGTAGCTGTTGGGACAGTGCCCAGAATGAGAAGCAAGGCTATTATTAGAAATCCTGTTTGAAGGTTACAAACCATTTCAGGATGCTGTTTCAGGACAAGCTACACCGTGCTATGACCTATTGCAAACAAAGCTGAAGAACCTGCGGTGGCCCACTGACGTTTTTTATAAACCCATTTTAACTTCACTGAACATGCACAGCAGTATGTACCTAAAAATGCATCAGTAGCAGCATTGATAGTCTTGAGGTAAAGGACAGATAGCCCCAGCCATACATAAGCCCCTGCCAGCTTCCACTGAACTTAACTACTTAACTCTGCTACACACAGCACCTCTGGGATCTCAGTAATGAAGTGACCCATCTTTAATAATTCTCCAAATCACAGTAATGCGATAACATTTGTGACCCCATCACTTAAGATGCTACTCTTGAGTAGCAAAATAATAAAGCAGGAGCACGTGGGGTGGTTAAATCAATAGAGGTGGTAATGACGCAAACGGTAGCAAATTGTGGGGCTCTATTATCAGCGCTGCAAACACTTACAAACCAAAGACAGCAGCTCTGAGCGAGCCGATTGCACTCAGTCATTTCCTTTTCTAATGGCTATTTCATAATTGTGGGAAATTTCACGTGCATGTTAATTCTTCAAATGTTCTTGGCCAGCTTCCATCCAGTAAACAAGCTTTGCTATTATCTGAGTATTTAAGTCAGCCGAGCTCTCAGTAATAATTTAATGACTGGATTTCATATTGCTTTGGGAATACTTGTTAACTGAATGGCTGCACTGAGAGGTTTAAATAAAATATTCTTGTAGCCATCTTGGATTGTGGGGCTTTTTCTCATTTCGAGGATTGTATTTTTTGTTTTCCATAACTGATTATAACACTGCAAAAAAAGAGGAAAAAAAAGGAGTAGTTCTTTATACACAGCACCAAATTTCAGCAGACAAATTAAATGAGGTAAATGTCACCTAAAAGGATGATTTTCCTGAAACCAGATGCCTAGAAAATCATGTCTTCATTTGAAGTGCATGTTCCTGCAATCTGGTGAATTTGTCCTATGGCCGTTTGTGAAATCATGTTTAAGAATATTAGACTTTTGGTGAGGACCATACACCTGAAAATGGTGAAGTGTTCTAACCCCAAATAATACATGAATGATAAGCATGGAAAGTTCTTGCATAAAACTTAGGCATTTTCCATGTCATAGTTTATGCTGATACCGATAACATGACTTCACAACATACATATGCTGTGCAATCAATGGCTTAAAATGTACAGTTTCCTTGATGTGAGCACTGTCATGCACAGGAGAGAGTGACTGTATGGATGCATCATTTCCCTTCATTGTGTAGGGAATTAATTACACAAGCAGACACAGTGTCTTTTGACCGACATCAGCAGAGTCAGACCCAAAGGCTGATACCTTTGAGTGTCACCCAGACTGGGAAATTGTTACCCCGCCAGTGTGCAGTAGCACACTGATAGTTGATGAGGCCTTACTGCTTAGTTCTTATGATGAACTCCTTCCTAATAACCCTGTTGACTCCTTATGGCATTCTGATGAGCTCACGCTTCTTAAGTACTTCTGTATCAGAAAACAAGAACAAAGCTGAAACAAAGTGAGTCATCTGTTGTACTCTTTGCTTTCACTGCATGAGATAATGTGGAGGTGTTAATTACATGGCTTCACTGAGTCCTGACTAGTAACAGTGTGCAAACAAATGTATGTCAAATTCAACTGCAGAAAGCTTCTACTAATAAGGTAAAACTTGCAATTAGACCTGACACTGAAGTCATACTTTTCCTTGAATATTCATTTATGAAGCAGTTGTTTATAGGCTTGCTTCTATTTTCTTGAAGCAAACGAATAGAAACTAGTCATTCATTGAAAATGCCTTTAATATAATTTGGTGATCCAGCACTCTGGATTAATGCTCCTTTGTACTAATCCACTGACCCTTTGCATCAAAGGCAGAGAACTAATGTTGTCTGAGATTTCCCAATCTGTGACCTTGGCATAATAGGAACAAATTGAATTCCCAGAAGAAGAAAAATGACACTGACCATATAAAATCACTAACCGCGTGTCTGAAACACCATTCATTTCGTTTAAGTTCTGCAGTGGAGCTCTTTCAGTTACAAGAAGAATGAATATGATTAGCACACTAAACTTAGGCCTGTCACTTGGACTGGGGCTTTTCACCCCCTTCTTTACAAAGCAGTTTTGACATGCTTCTTTAAACACACAAGCTTTGCATTCCCATGCTGGATGAATGCATGCCAGGAAAAAGCAGACTGCACATTCAAATCTCTTTATGTGCCTGAATCCCCAAATAAAAACAATTGCAAGCTCAAACTCAGACATGCTGTCTTACTCCATATCCATGGATTAATTATTGCCTAAAACCATTTAATGATTATTCAAAAAAGCTATCAAATTAACTACGAAAAATTACAGCTTTTTTCTTTTTTTTAATAACACGTCTAGTGGTCCTATGAAGTTTACAAATTCAATGTTATTTGAAAAAAAAAAGGAAGAAAATAAAATTATTTCGTTTGAAAAGATCCTTCCTTTGATCAGCAATCTCCATTTTCTCCCTATTCTGTAATCTGAGCCATTCCCAGGGGCTATGCACCACTGCCAAGCATTGCTGAAACTGCTGAGGACACTACACTGCTGCTCCAGGACATCTTTCCTCGAGGTGATATCTGAGTAATAGTTGGGCTTCTTATGACTTGACTTATTCCCTCATCTACTTCTCTCTTTCATATCTATTGAGGTATCTATGGAAACCAACAGGGAACCCTCTGTCGATACCTGCATGCACACGTGATCAGAACCCTGTGATTCATCGGTCATTCCCCAGCCCAGCTCAGGGAAGTTTTTGCTGCTGTATTGCTCTGGGAAGGAGAAGACTAGAGGACTAAATCTGCATGTCAGCACCAGTGATAATAAAAAGATGGGACTGACAAGCATAAATCTGCAAACCTAATGCAGAGACCTGGGCATTGTTCTACTCTGTGAGTGGCTGAAGAGTGGAAAAGTTAAACTTTTGATAATTCAAACTGCACCTAAGGAGAAGCAGTTATTGTTGCTCTCTTTTTTAAACAGCCAACTCCACGCTCATAAAAATTTGACAATGCATTTTTCTAACTGGTAATGCAAGCAAATATATTTGAAAGTAAATAGGAGCGAAGTTAGTGAATTGAAGATGAGATTTGCAGACAGAGGTAATAGACTTCATAAGGCATATACAGCTAGAAAATCAGTAAATTATTAGTTTTGAAGTACTTTATTTGGCTGTGACATTAAGCAAAGCTTTGAAAAAATTACTGCATTCTTCAAGTACTGTTCAAAGTGTACATCATGCAATTACACCTTTAAAAGAGAGTTGGTGAAAGTAGTTTAATGCATTCTTATGTTATTTGCAAATCTATGAATACTTACAGGCACTTCAAACCCAACAATTTTCTCCTCTTTAGCAGTGCAAAATCCAAAACAGATCTCTACTGCAAAATAGTTAAATACAAATAGCTTAAAGAAAAAAAATCCGGAAGAAAACTTTCCTCTTCAGTGAAATAGAATTTCCTAAGAAAGTGTTTCTATTAATTATTTCTTGCAGCAGGTATTGGCTGCCAAGGTAATGCATTACTACACCATTTGGAAAAAACTACAGTTCTAATTAGATGAGCAAATAAGTGTTCATTTCAATTTATTAATATAGCTGCAGGCCTTGTTGCAATTTATCTCTCATTTCTGAGACCAGTGCATCGCAGGCTGGAAATCATTGCGGTGAAGTAATAAAGGATACGGGCCGGTGAATTATTCATGCAGAGGGGGGCAAGCCTTGATGCTTTCCACTCACTCCTTTAATTAACTGTGAGATGCTGATGGGCCCTATGGTATGCCTAGGTTTTCTAAGTTCATCTGCCTTTAAAAGTGACTTCTCTTGTAGCTGCAATAACCTTGTGTTTATGAAGAGCTTAATCCAGCTAATACTGTCTTGACGAAGTAACTGCTCTACAGCTCTTTATATTTTTGCTTTGCTTTGGTGTCAGTGCCATCACTATGGCACAAGCCTTCAATTTCAGCCCCTAAATAAGCTCAGCTGTCCCCTGCAAAAGTTATACAGCTTATAAATTCTACAAAAGATTGCCTTATAGCTTTGCTACTCAAAGCTCTTTCTCTACTGAAAATGATGGATAGGAAATTCACTGATGAGGAATGTGCTATTCCCAAGGCATGTCCTCAGGTCCCCCAGGAGCATGGGTAACTTTGCAGTATTTGGGTTTTTTTGTGCTAAGGGTTGCACCAGGGTATTTATTGTGTTACCAATGACAGTGGTGAGGAGAAAATTTGTCCCTCACTTAGGCCCAAGTGATGAATCCAAGCAAAGTTTTTCAAACTCCTGGGAACTTTTGATTGCAATTTTGATTGTGCTTCATTCAACAGAACTGTTTCTGTGAGACAGTGTATATATGCATTTGTTGGATCTGGCTTCAAACCACAAAAAATTTGAAATAGTATAGTTCAGGCAAACTTTACTGAGATGTAAAATCATAAAAATAGAGGATCATAGAATGCCAGGTAGGAAGGGCACCTCAAGGACCATATGCTTCAACCTTACTTTGCAAAAGCATGCTCTAGACAAGAAACCTGTCCAGCTGAATCTTTAAAAATATCTCCCAGAATGGGGAATTCACCATTGCCCTGATGAGATCATTCTGATGCTGACTGTTCTTATTGTAAAAAAAACACATTTAAGAATACATTCAAAGTAATTAATATTTTCCTTTCCATTTATTGGACTATGCTTTTGTTTATAACGATCAGTTTGTAACTGCTTAATGATCTACAGAGGACATTTTTATGCCTGTGTTTGGTGTAACATCAAAAAACATTGCAAACTCATACCAAATGTAGGCACTCCAATTTTTTGTATGGGGGTATTTATGCTATTTATGTGGGTTTACCAATGTGATTTAAAGATTTCCTGCAGGGGATCAAGTACAGTTTCTTAATGAAAAAAATAGTAAAAAAAAAAAGTATTAAAAAAAAATGTTTCCTCCTTATAATGTATATGGCATACAGCAGGAAAAATGCACTTCAGAGACACTTTCTGATGAGAAATAATCCAGTGATTTTTGCTGCAGTCACATTAGCAACATGATTAGATAATTGATTGTCCCTTATCTGACACATCTACATTGCTATTAGCTCTTACCAAGCAAGTAAAATATGTAGTGCACATGAACATTTATTGGGCAATTTTTGTATTGCAAGAGTAGTCTTTGACTTCCTCCATTTCTGAGCTAAAGAAAAGAATCTGAGGGACAACTGACCCTACCATTTCTTTGTAGAAATTGAATCACTCTTTCTATAAATCAAGTACCATGTTAAAAGCTCAGTGAAGTATACAATGATGTATGTGAATTAGCATCGCAACTTTAGTCAATAAAAATCAAAGTAGCTTTATGAAGGTATTGATGTTTTCAGCTCTTGGAAATACGTTTAAGTATTTACCCCTGGAGGGACTGTTGATCCAAATGAATCTATTCACTTTGAAACCAGATCATGGTCATGCTGGCAAACAAGCTTACATGTACCAAAATTAATGTGGAACTTATACTAACTGTGGTAACTGTCAAATTCATAGCAATGCAAATGCCATCTTTAATGCAACAAGATAGGGTTGAAAATAAACACCTGATAGCTGTATTTTGCTTCCATTTTCCATTTACTTATGTAATTTCAGGTAAGGGTAGTGGAAGTAGCATGAAATTATATTACATTTTCACAGATTCCATCTGAAAAGAAGAGGGGTGATTGTGATAACAGATCTGTTATTTTCTCATTTTCCTTAGTGAGCAAAGACTGGTTTAAAAGAGAAATTGTTTTGTTGTTTTTTGTGTATATGTGTCTTTTTTGTTGTCTTTGTGTCTGGTTGGTTTTAGGTTGGGGTGGGTTTTTTGGGTTTTTCTTGTGTGCTTTTCTTGTTGTTGTTGTTTTGTTGTTGTTGTTGTTTGTTTGTTTTTTTTTAATGCAAATGTTACTCAACATGTGCCAGATCCACTTCTGATGGATCTGTGTAAACCTAATGAAATTCCAGCAAAGCTTTCCCTGAGCATCAGAATTGGTTTCAACAGAATTACTTGACATTGACGTTGATGTCCCAGGTCTAGCTGGTCCTATATGCGCTATATGTTGGACATTGTTAGCACAAAAGCAGTGCATGGGGTAGGTGCTGTTTATTTCTACAGAAATAACAACTGTGTGAAAAATAATGCCTTATTTCTGTTTCAGAAATGTAATGAAAATGGCCGGTACACAGGATTAGCTGCAGGACAGAGAACCTTATGTCTACAGTCATAGACGAGCAGGAAATACTGCAGAATTGCCTCAAATACACGGTTCAAATACATGCTGTATGACTTAACCTGACAATTAAAAACATTTTTCTCTCTCTACATTGCTCTGAAGAATTTGACTGTACCCGTGGGGTCAAAAGGTAACATTGTTGCCTGTATTTCGGTATACAAAAGGGTAAACTTCCTTTGAAACCCTTTGCCTTTTTCTTCAAGTAAATAAAAACTTATAAATATCTCTTCAAACCGATCATGTTTAATAAATATCATCTTGCCTGAGGGTGCTTGCAAGAGACAAACGTATATTAAAGGAACCTCGCAAAACTATAAAACACAATCCCTGTGCAGTTGGAAGTAACAGATCTTTTTAAGCACGTATGAAAAAAAAATTTGTAAATTAAAATGTCCCCCGCAATGTTTTTTGGGGTTTTTTTTTTGTTTGTTTGGGTTGGTGTTTTGTTTTTTTTGTTTGTTGTTTGTTTGGTTTTTTTTGTTTTTTTTTTTTTTTTTTTTTTTTTTTAAGTCTCTCCTTCTTTAAAGAATAGTGCGGCATTCAAGTGTGGGAATGTTTCTCTTAAACATGTGTAAATCACACATTTGGCCTCGGAGGCTGCGGCAGAAGCATAGCGGCGGTGGGGGCGGGGAGCACCAAACACTGGTCAAGCAGTGTGTTAATGAAACATTTACACAAGCGGTTTATGTGGTAGTAATGAAAAAGGCCTCTTTCATCCCATCCTTTCATTACTTAGCACAATCTTTAAGAGGATTAGTTAAAAAAAAAAAAAAAAGGTGGGGGAGGAGGGAGGGGAGAACGTGCTTATCGGTTGATTCTCAGGGTCGGCTGTGCTGAGTTCTTAATGGATTGCCCCTGGATTTCGGATTACTGCTACGCAAGCTCTTTCAGGCGTCGCTACAGAACAGAAAGCAGTTTGTTTTTGCAGCATTCTCACCCTCGGATGAAGAGAGCTATTGACTTTGTGATGAAATGACACGGGACTCTAAGTTGCTGCGGACTGATCCCTTCTGTTGCTCCATCTTTCCTTTAAAGAATAAACTACACATTCATAATGATTTCTTTACGGTGGATGATGCAGATTGCATTGAGACGTTCACTAATTCCACAGCTAATATGATTAAAAGCTGCTGACACTGTGAGTTTAGGCACAGCGAGCAGCAGACTCTAAGAAATCCCTGAGCTGGGATTCACCTCTACAGTCAATTTACCCTGGAGCAAACTGGCTACAGCACCTTGTGCAAATGTGGACATTTTAGTTCTGTTTGGAACAGGAATAATTTTGTACTGGAGCGGATTATGCTGGATGATGTGTCTGCACTCGTCTCTCTCTTTCTAAATTGCTGTTTTGTGCACAATGCAAGCAGCATATTTTTGATGGTCTTGATTAGATCGTGTTGTCTACTGATGCCAGCTGTCTTCCCAACGTCATCACCTGGTTACAAATATCTGCTTTCCCACTGGCTCAAGGAAATAAACTAGTGAGAGCAAAATAGGCAAAACCAGCTTGCTGGCTCTTCATTAAATCAATTTCTATTCTTACTATAATTGTGCACTGTCATGAAAAGATTTTATTTTCCATCAGGAAAACAGTGACAGAAGAAGATAATCAGATATTCATCTTCAGTTGTCTGATATCTCTCACTTTTAATATGGGAAAAGAACACTGGATGACAAGAGAAGTAAAGATTTCTATTTATATTTCCGTTTTGATTGGAAATAGATTGAAGTCTAAAAAAAAAGAGAATCTTTAAACATGCTTTCCAACTGTCAGTTAGGAAATCAAGCATTTTATTTTCTAACTCTTATAATATTGTATGAGAACAGTTTTCAACAACAATGAAGCAAATTGCAATTAATGATCTAGTTAAAAACATGATTAAGTAAGTGTCTCATTGTACTTAGAAAATCACAATGGACTCCCTGCATCTGAAACCAACAAATGAGATAGATCTGCTTCATAATTCATTAATTATCCACCACTGTTGATAGTTTTAGAATTGGTTTGGACAGATCAGCTGAAGCAGACCTCAAGTATTTCAGTATTAAAAGATGCTCTCTTGGCTTTAAATCCTCAGTTATTTCAGAGATTCTAGGCTTTCAGTTTGTGACAAAAAAAAAAAAAAAAAAAAAAAAAAAAAAAAAGTTAGTTGATTTTATGAGGAAAACAGAGAGAATAAAAAAGTAAACGCTTTTTACACGTTAAAAAGCGTTTCTAGCTGACATTTTTTTTCTGTTCTGTTTCTTATTCTGACATGAAGATCTCTCCTTATTTGGCTTTGCAATCTGAATGGAATTCCTAACTAAGAGCATGCATCTCGCAATTGATAGATATTTGAGCTAACTATTTTGCAGCATTACTGGTTTTCTTTTTATTCCACTTAGGAGAATATTACGGTACCATGGTTAAGTTTTCAATGGTCAGAATATACATTCTTAGCTCTGTGCCATGAACATTTTAAATTACACATCCTTAATTACAGAATTAGTCTTCAGAATTATTGAGCAACTTTTCCTTCAGTTTGTGTGCAACATATGTTAAATCCCCCCCAATATTTTACAGTCCATTTATTTTAATATGATAACAATTCTGTGAGTTTTACTGAGTTGAATTCCAGATTATGATGTCTATCTTCCAATGGTATTTCAAGAAGTTATAAGGTTTTTAAGACATACACCACAGCTATTGCTACATACACTTCACAGAGGTGGACTGGTGTGTAACCACAATGCCAAAGTATTTGGAAAATTTCACAGACTATTCATGCAGATATGTTTCTGTATATGTGTATGATACACACAAAGGTGTGCACAGTGACATTTTTGAAACAGCAAAACCAAAACCTGAGTTTTACTGGAAACCACACTGTCAATGGTACTTGATTCAAAATGAATATTTTAGAATTTATTCCATTTAATCTAATGTAAATACTGTTTCCAACTATATAAAAGTTCTATTAAAAACTTATTTAAAAAGAGAAATAAAGAGTTTTAGAGGTACAGATTGCCACCAGATGAGCAATCTAATGTCATGAGGTTGTGGAATTGAGCAGCCTCGTCCTCTCTATACCTCATTCTTCCTTCTGCTGTCCATGTGCATGAGTATGTTCAACTGACTAAATCTGCAGAAAACTGATTTAGTGGCGGTAAGAGAATATATCATTAACTAAATTAACTAGTTGGAGTGTTCTGGAGTGGGTATGTGAGAGTGTTGGGATTACACAGTCAGATACATAAAAGTGATAGGAAATCAAACAAGTCCATGAGGGTGAGACCTACTCATTCCAATGGTATTGAGATGTTAGAACAACTCAGCTTCCTCAGAGAGCCAGCAGTATTGAAAAAATAGATCTCTTAAATGCATGGGTTGTCAAAAGGCTTTTTTTAAATGTGAGGCCTTTCTGTTAAAGATAATCTGGAAGCCTAAATAGTTTTTACTCATTCATACATTTCGTTCAGCATTTCCAACACATAACTTCCAAGTATGATTTTGTTTAGTAGTATTTACGACACGGCATGCCAAAACACCATGCACCTCTGTCTATAACAGTAGTCTTGCAAACATGTACACTTCTGATTTGCTTTATATGCTGTCAGGTTTTGAAGTTTTGCTGTCTCAGTCCCTGGTGGGTTTCAAACCTAATTGAATGAAGCCTTGAGCATCCTGCTCTGACCACAGAGCTGACCCTGCTGTGAACATCACACTGGACCAGAGACCTCCTGAGGTCTCTCACAATTATCTTATCATCCTAAATTGTTCCACATAATTTAAACCTAAACAACTTCACAAGACATTTTTAGGTCTGGGATATGAAAGATCAGAGACCTTGGCCCAATATCCTACATAAAGGAAGTGATAAGTGGATACATACTCAATCACCACAAGTATGTACTAAAGGACAATAATAACATTGGAAATATTATTGTTAGAAATACAGATTCAGAAACAGTCAAAACAAGCACAACCTGAAGAGATAAAACCTGTACCAAGCCAGAAAGTAATCAATATGATTGCTGAGAACTCCTGATTTTATATCATAATCTGGCCCCATATCTGCACACGAGAGCAGAAGGGATCATTGAGAAATTCTTGACACACATAGAAAAAAGAAGGAGTCTACTCTGCTCCTTCAAATGCAGACCATATGAAAGAAAGAAATTAGCAGAGAGTTTATTTTGTATGGCTGGATCTATGCCCAAAGAAAGTTACAAATGTAAATAGCCTAAGAAGCTAAAGTGTTCCATTTAAAGTCTAATAGTCTAATTTAAAAAGAAGCTGAAGAAATTACGGGCAAAAGATTTGGAAAAGATATGCCAACCAGTCATTGTCTCAAGAAGAGCTTAAATTAATAAAGTAACTTGGATTTTGATTCAATTTTCTAAAGAACTTAAAGTCCACAGCAAAGAAAACTCAAACCTTTCCGTGTCCCTCTCATATGCTTGCAAAAATCCCTCCTCCAAGTTTCATGGAGGATTCATATATTCCAATCCCCCGGTTCCGCCCACTCTTCCACTGATCAGGAAATTATAGAGCAGCTCCATTTAGCTCGGGAAAAAGAAATGGCAAAATAAAGTTCCCAATGTCATGTCAGCACAAAAAAAGAGCACATTAACCTGGGAGCGGGACTGCTGACAGCTAGGCTGGATGTAACTGACTGGATCTTCTGGCAAAGATACAGGCATAAACTTCAATGTGTTCTACAGATGCCTTTTAAGGGAGCAAGTCCAATACACTTCCTATTTCTAATCGTGTCTGATCCATCTACCCTAAACTCAAGCAGCAGAAAGTATAATATGGTCAAACTCTTTACTGTGTGATGAAGCTGCACAGCATTCCTCTATCCGGTATTCCCTCCATGCAAAGGTGCAAGCAAGGCCAGACAATTATCTGCCTTAAACACAAATATATCTCACTGTGCATAAAAATGATGTTCTAGAGCTCTTATACAAACACAGCTTCAGAAAATAAAAGGCTTTGATGTTCTCTTACGATTGCAATTAATATTTCAAGGCCAAATAATTCCCAGCCTTTAATACAGCTCACATTTAACATGACAGATGCCTCACTTTTGTACTAAGAGTTGACACAGAAAAGCAGGTGAATAAAAAACTCCAGTTACACCATTTGTTGGCATATTATTTGTCCTGATCACTTTCGATACATGTGTCAAAAAGTTAATTCACCATGACATTAAAAAACCATGTCTGGGCCAAAAGAAAGTAACGATGCTGTGACCCTGTTGAATGTGAAGAATTTTTTTCACCATGTTTTCTTTTTTTTATTTTCTTTTTTTTCCTCTTTTTTTTCTTGTCTTTTTGCACTGAGTAATTTCTGCTCCACACAGCTCTGCTCACTTTAGTTTCCATTCCTAAAACTATTTTAGAATAAAAATTTTGTTCTGTGGGCATTCCCATCCTGAGGCAGCCTCCCTGTTTCATTCCTATGGCACAATTCTTCACCAGCAATAGAGGATGATAGCTTTGTTATGTTTAGTAATAACAGGGAATAAACACACTTGATTTATATTGTCATGATGAAGATTGTTAAACTCTTTGTAGCTTGATTTCCTTGTTGGCTAAATGATTTTAAAGGATTACTCTGAGAGTATAGTGGTTAGCATTTGCATGATACTTTGAGATTTCTGGATGGTCAGAACTACAGATTTATCTTAATGCATATATGGTATACATACATTGGTGTACACGTGTGTGTGTGTTTATGTGTATCTATATTATGCATGAATGCATGGACATACATACATGTACATAAGCATCACAGTGACATTGGCATTTAATCGATGACACTTTCTGTTGTCTCAAAAGCTGTTTGCAATGTATTTTCCTTGCATGTGTGAATAAACATTTTTCCTCTCTGAAAATCACCCTTAATTCCTTTTCATCTCTCTTCAGTCCCTGCACTCTCAGGAGCTACTGTAGAACATTTTTCTTTGTCATGTGTTTTAGCTTATGAATTAGGAGATACATTCCCTCTGCTCTCCCAAGCTGCTCTGTTCCAGAGCTTGTTGAAGCTATGTTTTCCCTGCTTGACCTTGTTAAGATGGCTTTTTTGAACCAGAAGTACAACAGTTTTATAGCTTTTGAGATCTTCCACATGGCATAGCCCTCTATCTTTCACAATGATGCTCTTAACACAGCAGCATCTCAAACAAAATTTCAACTCATAATTTCTTAAAAAACCAAATGCACTAAGAACACAAAATAAAATAGTTTGAAAAAATTAAATTCTGCAGTTCTAACTATTCATGCATTTAGACATGACTAGCTTGTTGCCAGTAAATTTTTTTGGGACAGTAGTTAGTGTAGTATCAAAATGAGCTGGTAGTGATAGGAAGAGGTCCCTGGTCTCCTAGAGGAACTGATGTATTTTTAACACCTGGTAGTAACACCGAAGGGTTTACAAGATCCTTATCTTTTTGACAAACAGGTGCAAGACAGAATTAGCTTTGGGAAAGAAGACAGAATAGTAATTCCAGAATACGAATAGGAGCCACAAATACTAAAAGAAAGGATGTCACGGTCAAGTGCTGTAGTGAACAACTTTTAGATACTCTGAAATTAATTTCAGAACTAAGTACTTTCTTTTATAAAACTGCTATAATTTTCTTCAAAATCTCCTTACACTCACACCACATAAAAAACTACGGGTATTAATTTGTACAATATTTTCATTATAGTCACATCACAGTCACGAAGTACAAAGAAATCCCCAACTATATGTTACAGTTTATACTGTCCGGCAAACAAACAAACAGTAATGGAAAGAAGATGCAAATAGATGAGTGATACCACCCAAACCTACTTAGTAGTTTTCCAGAAAGTGAAAACATTAAGAAGCGTAAAAAAGGAACATACAAATTTGTCTCCTACAGAATGAGCTGCTGTTCAAAGACAAATGACAAGACATAAAATAGCATCCATTAAAGCAATGAATTGTCTAACTCTACAGGAGTTTACCAGCATCATGCAGCTGATAAGTGAATTTCCTTTTGTTGATCATCTATGATAATTTCTTACAAAACATCAAACAAAGCATAGAAGTGTGATGATCTCTATGGGTGTTTTCATCCACTGACAAACGTGGAGAAATTTCTTGAAAGGCACTAGAAAAGAATGTAGTAGTCTGCTCTTTAGTCTTTGAAAACTAACATAGAATCCTGAGCAATCAGTGGAAAGGGTCTAAACATAGATTTAGAACATATCCTGAAGAAAGTTTTGTAACGTGGCTAAGCTATTTTCATTTAGATCAAAAGGGAGAGCAGAATGAATGCTGTTTGAAATTCTATTAATAGATATGAAATTATGTTGCTATGATCACCCACAAAGATAATATAATGCTGAATTATGCTCTGTCTCTTGGAGTTCTTTACAATGTATTAGAAGAAGCAACAGTTAAATTAAAGCAACAGTTGAAAAGTCAGCACTGCATTTTAAATTTTCCCATTGCTTGACCCTAGCTAAAGAAACAAAGCAAATCTGAACTATAGCATTTGTTGGTATGAAGGGAGGTGATGTAACATCAAGCTGACTATTGTAGGAACAAGCAAGAGCAGTTTATTATAGAGGAATGTTTCTTCATCCAAGTCTAATGGGCAAGTATATTGATACATTTTTAAATTCAAAGGTGGAATAGATTTCAAAAACCATTACAGTCACACTGACAAGCACATCACTGAAGTTCCATTTATTTCAATAGTGGTAGATACAACTTTCCAAGATGAAGTCTGATATCCTACTCAAGATCTTACTCTTCTCTGGCACATCCTTAAATTGTCATCTATTTAACAGCTCATGACACCATTGTGGGTGTTAAAGAAGATACCCATAGTGTCTTAGTAATAGACTGTAAACACTTGAAGCCTAAAGAAAAAAATAAGAGAAAAAAGCAAACATAAGGCAATAGCACTGTGTATATGAAGAAATTTTAGCAGCTTGATAAATCTTTCTTTTTCACATAAAATATCTCAGATGTGTTTTTCCTTGGGGAATTGTTCTCCTTTACACACATTATTTTGCCTTTCATTCTTTTCATGATGTACTACAATACTTGTCATGTTCTGTCTTCTCATAGTGAACTTCTGCAAGGGGTTCACTTCTATTTTAAAGGCAGAACTATGTGATAGAAGGCCCAGTTTCTCTAAAGGCTTGGTTTTTCTGCTGGGGGTCACTGAGTGTCCTGGTTTAGAGACAGGTATCTGCCAGGAGAAACTGGAGTTTTCCCTGGAATGGAGAATGTAACCCCCCTTCCCTCCAAATTACTATAATTTTGCAATTAAGGGCTTTCAGGCAAAGATTTGGGAGTAGGAATAGCAGTTCTTTACTAGGAATATTAAAATAAACAA
>VZUI01047935.1:0-42883 GCA_013401135.1 Cettia cetti | reverse complement strand
GAAAGAAAGAAAGAAAGAAAGAAAGAAAGAAAGAAAGAAAGAAAGAAAGAAAGAAAGAAAGAAAGAAAGAAAGAACTTTAGTTATTGTAGGATGCTGGAATCACCTTTTTTCAGAGACATATGTTTCTTCTTAAGCTTGAATTCTGCTTAAAACCATCTCTTCAGATCTGAAGATGATTTGTGCTGATATCAACAGGAAATTCTTTTATCACGCCAGTGAATATATCATGACTGAAATTTAAACCGACATCTGCTCAAATGTAAATGAGTTTACATGAGGTTGCATATATTTAGAATTAAAGCCTTTCTGTTTCAAGATGAATTTCTATTGAAACAAATATCATTTACCTAAACAAGAACTACGTAGGACTGAGCCAGCATAACATACAGGTCTAAGATACAATTTTGTGTAACTGGGGCAGAGGATTATAGTCAGTGCCAAATAAGACAAAAAGTTATGTCAATGTTCTGTGTTATTCTCATCTTAGATTTCATAACAGTCCAAGTGAACTAGTTCTACCACCCCCCAGCATTCTAACTCCCACTCAGCCACTAGAGATGAAACTGCCATAATTCACAAGCATTCACAAGCATTGTTCTGGAAATTCAGGTTGACCATGGGCATAAGTACCAGAACTGGTCCTTGCAGCTCTGATCAAACATATTATTTTTCCATGACTTTACTTTATTTTGAATATACTTTCATGCTTTCATAAACTAAACAGTTTTTCTCAATTTATACTGGAAAAGAAGCTGTAGATCTTTTATAATGAATGCCTCAGGTAAGAGTTAATAATTTGCAATGCTAATTAAGGTCAAAATTTTTCTGTTGACCTCCAATTCTAGTGAGAATGAACAATACTATAAAAGTGCTGGTGACTCAAAACCTGTGATTTTTGACTTTTCAGATGTATCTGATGGCTTCATATAAATCATCATTGCTTCCCACAGGCTTTGCCTGCCTAAAATAGATAACAATCCTGACAGGTGTCTTGGTGCCTTGCAAGAGAAGGAGGAGTGGATGGCCATCAAGTCAGTCAGGGGCAAAGACAGTCCAGGATCCTTCAGTGCTGTGGCTGTCCCAAGTCTGCTCCAAACCAGATGAGACTTTTGGTATCAGTCTCCTTACTGACTTTTGATCAGAAGCAGACCTGTCTCAGTGGAATCCAGAAAAAAGGGCAAAAACAACAGGCACTAGCTGAGATACAGAAAATTCCATTTCAGTGTAAGAAAATAATTCTACTTTTTTAATGGTCAGAGTGTTCAAACACTGTAACAGGGTGTTCAGAGAAGCTGTGGAGTCTCAGTCCTCAGAAACAGTCAGAACCCAACTGGACATGGCCATGAGTAACCTGCTGTGATTGAGTTTTGAGCAGGGGGGTTGGATGAGTCGATCTACAGAGGTCCTTCCAACCTAAACAATTCTTCAGTTCATGATCTGTCCCTTTACCAAACTGAACAAAGTCTCCTTGGGGGAGACAACCAGAGGTTGTGCCTCTGAAACAGTTTGGTTTTATTTTGGATTCTGAGGAAACTGCACAGCTGGAAGAAGGCTGTTTCTTGCAACCAGTGGGTCGACATCTGCTGACCCAGTGAAGAAGTGAAACCCATGAAGAAGAAAGTGAAAAAGAAGGACTTAGCCTATGCCCTAAAACCTCCATCTTGCCTTATACATATATTACTGTACTCTAAAACCTTTAACTAAGTTTTCCACCCTGTGAAATTACACACTTCTATTCCAACTACACCCTCATAATCCCAGTGCTGTCACTCAATTTTGGAATCCTTTTGCACAGCCTCGGTTAAATGCAGTGTTTCCTTGGGGGGTCAGTGCCTGTCAGCAGAGAAAGTCATCACCCAGGGTTCCAACACCTCCCCCTCTACAGACCCAAGTAGTTCTCTCCATCTTATGATGGAACCAAACAGAAACAGAGTCAGAAAACACAATGCTGGGGGTTATACTTGATTTTCCTGCCTTTCAAGTCTGAGGGAGAGGTTGAAGAGGAGAAGGTTGCCTTTACTGTGTAGCCCAGGGTCTGTGTCTCACTGTGCCCATATGCATCTCTTCTGCCCCGTTGTGCCTGATACAGACACTGCGAGATGGATTAGATAATTTCCAGGTAAATCCTCAGTTAAATCCAGAAAAGATTTAAAAGGTCAGTCAAAGAGTCTGCGTTCATGAGATAATTTAACTGAGTTTGAACTAAGCTTGAACCATTGTTTTTCAAACTGAACCTGAACTGAAGATTACTTCAGCACAAATGCTATCCTGACCATTTCAAAGAGTAAGCATCTTGGCTTGGACACTTCAGGCTGTGCATAGCACAGAGCAGAGTTGAGCAAAGAGGGTGAGGACCAGCCAGGCTCAGCATCTGGAACAGAGAGAAGAAACCAGGTTAAGACCCAGTGTCATGCAAATGCCCTGCAGTACTTGAGGGAGGATCTGGCCTGGCACTGAGTCAGATAAATGAGATGGCATGTATGGAAATGTCCAACAGGCTCTGCACTGAGCCAGGTGAGCCTGCCCTAGGAGGGGTGTTTTAGTGCTAATCACCATTGGTGTCAGAAATGTTTACTTTTCATTGTTTGCAGCAATGATGAATTTCCCACTCTAAAATCATGTTCTGTCTTCTGCTGCTTCCCTAAAGAATCATCTGCTATTAGCAGACTTTTTCCTTTTGATTTTTTTTCAGATAAAGCAGATAGATTAGGTGTATCATGTTTCCCACCACCAGGCATGTTTTATGGATCATTCATTCACTGAGTCATGTAGCTCTTTTGAACTGTTCCCCATTTTTCAACATCAGTTTTAAGTGGGAACAATAGATTTGGACATACTACTGCATTTGTTCATGTCGAGTTACAACAATAATCAGGCTAGCTTGAGTGGTTTAGAGAGAAAATATCTGCTTTTTCCCTATGTTCATATTCAACCCAATCAAAATAATGATCCCAGCTGAAAGAGTAAGGCTGTTATTTAATTCACTTATTTTTATTTACCAAAGATCTTGTCCAACTTCTAGAACACCTGTATAAATAAGACTTGAGAAAAAGACAAATGTTCTGGCTTCATTTGTTCTGGTTCAAAAAACCTCACTCTTCATTGAGAAAAAATGTAAATGAGTGTTTTAGTTTGCTCTGCAAATCCGGAAATCTTAATTGGAGAGGCGAGGTCAGAGACACAGGATCTTCCGTGGCGACTTTCCCTTTTAGTGCTGCTTGAAGAATTCTCTTTTCAAGTGGAAGGAATTACTGCCCTCAGAGCTTGCTTTCATCCCTAACACCATAGCATGACAGAGGAGAAAGTGAATGATCTGCTATGACTGGCGGAAGGGACTGAAGTGCTGGGCATCAGAGAGTCACCTGAATTTCCCATGTCAAATGGAGGAAGACCAATTAATGTAGTTATTTGAGCCACTGAGACCCAGAGGGAGGCCTACACTGATACATTTGCTTTCAGTTTTCTGCTGCTGTAGTGTCCCAAGGCTCTTCAATCTCCCAGAGACATCCCTCTGCTTGGAACAGGTTACTTCTGTGGCTAAGTGGTTTATATTACTTGTTGATAAAACAATTAATATAAAAAACCTTCTTGTGTTATTTGATTGTTTGGTTTGGGAGCTGGGTTTTTGTGGAGTTGGTTTGTTGTTTTTTTGTTGTTGTTGTTGTTGTTCTCTTTTGTTTTCTTTTGTTTTCTCCCTGGCAATGTACCAAGTCTGTTTCCCCCTACCTTCACAGTTAGAGCATTTAAATAAATATGGAGTAGAATTCTGAATGGTGAGAAAGGGCTCATGGAGGGTTTTGTGTGTCTGTGTATGCTACCCATTACAAAATGCCCAGTCAGGAGCTGTGTTGTGTACCTCCATTCATCAGACAGATCTTGCAGAGGTCAGCTGCAGAGTGGAGAAACAAGTTTTGTTTCTTTGCAGGGCTGTACACCTGCTTTTCTTAAATGAGTTAGTTACATCTCTCCTCCTGCCTTTCCTAAAACATGTCTCCTCCCCCTTGTAGATATTTTACTACCTCTGAGACTTGAAAAGTAGCAAGATCTATACAATCTCCCAGTCTATCACGCTGTCAGTCTAAATTGCTGTCTCCAGAATATCTTCTCATATTTTGTCTGTCTTGGTTGCAGCTGGAGGCTAGAGGTGATCATGAGGTCCCAGAGAGCAATTTTTTCCCCTTTCATCTACTTCAGAGTATTAATCTATTCTGAATAAAAAGGAAGAAATGGATAAATGTATAAATGTGTCTGTGTGTATACATTTGCATTTATCTGTACATTTATATAAAATTACATTTTATTTTTCTTGCACCTATTTAAAAAAACAAAACACAACCCAAAGGGAGAAAGGCAAAGTAGTTCTTACAGATCTAATTATTAAAACATATACTTGACAGAAGTTCAGAAAACATCTGCCATTTCATTTTTAGAAATGCCAAGTTTGCAATATGTATTATATGTACTGCCTGGATAATTCCATTCTCCCTACCTGTGAATGTTCATTTCAATTGGATGCAGTGTTTCTTCCACACTCCTTTGCCAAATTATTCTGTGCTGCTGCTGCTGCTGCTGTGTACCCTGAAACATTTCAATGCACAGTTTCCTATCTGCTCAGAGGCAGGCCATAAAGCTTTGATAGCTCAGGGGAGGATCCAGCCTGCTGTAATGCCTGCAGGTATAAAGGATGTCATTTTCAAACCTTTGTTTTGGGACTCTGAGGCTGAAAAATTTAGAGGGTATGATCCCATGGTCAGGTAGAGTTGTTCTTTCCTCTGAGCTGGGAATTTCATTTTCAGAGATCTTTAGGAACTACAGGCATTCAGGCAGGCGATAAGAAGTATTGGCACAAGCAAGCGCCAGGCATGTGCAGCTGCCCTGCCTCTAGAGGAGGGAGGATGGGGTTTATCTGGCTTTGCAGAGGCACAGAGGCACTTGTGGACCTGCACTGGGCATGAGCAGGGCTGTCTGCTGCAGGGTTTTCCAGCAGGAAACTTCCAGTAGGAGTGGGGTGAAACTGAGATGCTGCTGAGAAGGGTTCTTTCAGGTTCATGCAGGGCAAAAGTTGACGTGTGGGCATTAAGAGGGCTTTGTTGTCCTCTTTGTTGTTGAAAGGATCCAGACTTGAAAAGCAAATGAGCAAATAAAAGCATAGAATATCTCAAATCTTCCTCATAGCTCTTTTCAATTCAGGTTTTCTTCTCCTGGTGAGCTGGATCTGGAGCCTTTTGTCACTCAATACACTGCAGAGTGCACAGGCAGCTTGTGTCCACAACAGTACTGATGCTCTTTCCAAATAGTGGTTTCAGGAGACAAAATGCTGGAAACAAAGAAAAACCTTTGGCAAGAAAGACTAGATATTGCTCTGCCTTAACTTTTGACTGTGGCTTTAATTTGTGTACAGTAAATAGTGTAAAAAGTGGATTTGGTTACATTTCACTAATTTTGATGTAAAGTTTCCATTTTATAGAAATTCATGGGGGAAGATATTCATTGTTAACTTAAAAGCAGTTGTGAAAAGAACATTTCCCACAAAATATATTTTCAAATTCAAACAAAGATCTCTTTTCAAAAGGAGTCTGAACTTGAAATTCTCTAAGTTCAATTGCCTCATGTTGCCTTGAGGTGTGAAGGCTTCTGATCTTATGGCTCCAAACAGGAAACAAGGAAGCTTTGGCAATCCTATTGACCCCAGCTTTGAATGGCTCCCACAGCAAGGTTATTTCAGAGCTGCAGACCCTGGATGCCCTGCAATATCCTTTGCCTGCTGCTCAGAGACTCGCCAGCATCTTTCGAGCAGAGGTCTAAATTTATAAAAGGAAAAACAAAGTGAAACCAAACTTTAAAAAAAAAAAAAAAAAAAAAAAAAAAAAAAAAAGAGTAATCTAGTGGTCTTTCTTCTTTAACTGATTATTAGAGTGGAGTAAATGGTGATGGGAATTATTTATGTAAATTCCTTTTAGATTCCTGGCTTTACATCCAGAACCATGAATGACGATGAAGTGGCTCCTAATCAGTCACTAAGCAAGGTTTATTAATAGGCAAACTGTGGGAAAGGTAAACTTTAGAAAAGGTAAGTACCTGAGAAAGAAGGACAACTAGCAAATAGAAAAAAATTCCAATTTCCCAATGAAATAACAAGTTAGTCACTTAAATGATGTGAAATTGATTCTTTTCCCCCCTGGAACTTTGCAGTTTTTTCTGGCATACATAGTAAGGGCATGAAAGCATATTTCAGTTCGGTTTTATCTTTTTTTTCCCATGCAGATTGTGTTTACTCTACAGTTTTCAACCTGAGTTATCAAGTGGTTGACCTAAATATCAACAATCAGGCTTTCCCTTCAGAGCTTTGTGAGTTACTGAACAATTCCTGTGTGCATGGGGTACATTGTGTGCTGCTTTCCAGAAATGGCGGATATCATATCTGAGGCACTGGAGTGATTTGAGTTGTGTTTGCACAGGCAGGCACACACAGGCACTGGTCTGAGAAGATCCACGAGGTTGTGGTTTTGTTGTGTCAGCAGAACTTTATCACAGCTGGCTCCCAGACAGGCTGCTGATACCTATTTTGGCATCTCTACTCAGAACTGCAGGGGACAGCATAAATAGGGTATGGATTCCCCAGACCTGTCAAAACTGAGATTTAAATTCACAGCCAGTTAAATCTTGAAGACATCTTCCCCTTTAAACCTCTCTCCACAGACTTTTTTCTTTTTTTTTTCAATCCTCTCTTTATATTGTACTGAATTTCCGCCTCTAAAATCTTTAAAAGGAAAATAAAACAAGTTTGTAATGCAAAAAAATTTTCAGATAAACTCCTTTTTGTCTTTCTTCACTTATAAATGAGAAAGATGACAAAATTTGCTGTCTGGCCCATAGAGCTGTGTTCTGGGCAAGCTGTGTGCTTTTTACATGGAGGAAATGCAGATGTAGTAAGACAAAAATACTTCTTTTTGCTTTTGATACTCTGTTTACCAATATAAACTTCCTTCTCAAAATCCTTCCAAGTTTGAGAGAGGAAGGAAAGCAAATGTAAATGTACTTGAAATAAAAGCTTCTCACTGCACGCCTAAAGTAAGAGCAAATGTACACAAGGTTTGTTTAGCTTGCAGCAGAGAGGGAACTTTTGGAAATAACCCCTCAAGAAGGCAAATACATTTTGGGTTGTATTTTTCCCCCCTGTTCATGTGCATTTTCTTTCATTATTGCTAATGAGAACATGGTCAGTTGGGCATTATCCTTTCCAGAACCAGCTGTTCTCTTTTGAAAATGGAAGTTTACTCCCTCTTTTATGCACACTGGACTGAGTTCTAAAACATACTGGCTTTCCCACCTGTGACCAACCCCCCAAAATCCCTCTCCCTAAGTACATGAAGGACCACTGCAGCAGAAAAAGTAATTGTTAGATGCTTCAGTCAAGGATATGAGGTAAGGTCAAGTGGTTCATGCAGCTTGAATCATCCTTACAGCTAAAATCAGATCTGAGGTAATCTTATGCATGGCTTTAGAAGCCAGTTAGGGATACATCATTTAACCCTTCAAAACATAGACTGTGTAAAGAAAAAAAAATGCTAAAATTAGAAAATCTACTCAGAAATAGTCAATCTGTGAACAAAGACTCGTATTTTCTCACTTCCTAGTAACCAGGAGAGTTAATGGCATATTACAGCTTTTCTTCACTGTTCTGTTGAAGGGGGCATTGCCCTGGTTATCCCCTCCATCAGCTCTCAGGGCTTCTTCCCAGAGGCCTCCCCTCCCAGTGAGCCACTTCTCCGTGGTTTTCTGCAGGTGCCAGTACATTGCAGATGGCAGATGTCTGTGCAAATGCTATCAGCTGTAACCAGTAACCTTTCCGATGTAGCTCCAACCCTCCCAGGCCTCCAGCTTCCCTCACCACCATGGAAATGAGTGTGCTTCTCTCACCCCACTAGAGGGGAGAGGGTGATCTGCTCTCAGGTGCTTCCACACCCTTTCTGTCACTACTGTTCCATCATGTGAGCCATCATTAGAGCTCCTCCAGCCCCTGGCTTCTGCCTTTACTGTTTAGGCTATGTAATAACTTGGGTGTTTTGCTGAGAAAATGAAATTACTACCCTTGCAGAGTAATATTGACACTGCACAATACTTAAAGGTAATGCATGTCACCTTCAGGAACAGACTTTCCCTATTCCTTCCAGTTGTTAAGAAATATTTGTTGCAGATTGTTCAGCAGGAGAGCAAAGACTCTTGCCACCTTTTTTAAGTAAGGCTTTAGTGCAAGAGGCACATTAGATAAAAACCTTCTTTGTAGGGTGAAAATTGTTATTAGATAGTGCTTTGGAGAGGAGCTGTTTGGGGGAGTCACCATTCCCAGCATTTGGTGTTACATCATGGTTGGGTCAGTGACCTTTTCAACTTGACTGGGAATCCACTGAGGAACAGCTGTGGTGTTTTTTCCTCTTGAAATGCAAAAAAGGAAATTCTTTGCCTTAATGTCTAGCATTGTTAGCATCACTGCAGTAAACTTCTGGGGGACTTTGTAGGATAATCTGTGTTGTTTTTTAACTGTGAAATGCTGATTTGTTTGTCATTTATTGGGGTTACCCCAGGGTGAGCCAACACAGTTTAGTCTTGAGTCACTTTGGTCCTTGTGCCTATAAAAATGTTGCAGACCTTTAAAACTGCAATGGGAAACAGATTACCCAGAGACATATTTTACTCTCAGATGCTAAAGAGGTTTGAGCAGAAGCAACTGATCATGGTATGTGGACACTGCAATTATTCTGCTCTCATGCTAGCTCTGATAAAACATGTGCTAATGTCAATCACTGAAATACCAGGGAAATATTTACTATTTTTCAGGTTGTATGCCAGAGTGAATGGGCAAAACATGAAATTGGAGAAAGGTGAAATACAAGTGAAGTTTCCAGAGTGGGACTGAAGACAACCAGGGATTTAAAGGAATTAAGGAATGAATGATGTAACTGCAATTCTAGCAGTAATGTTTGCAATGGCTAGATTATCATAATGTTCAGTGATAAGCAACTTATCTCTGCTGAAGTCAAAATCTCTTTAGAATTTACTCCAATGGCAGAAATAGCTTATGACAGGTAACTTGAAAAATCCTCACCAAGACTTCACTGAAATCAGTGATTATCCTATGGACCTGAATGGCAATGCATATTTTATTTGTCACATGGAACGAAAAGCTGAGGCCTGTGTTTCTTTTAGCCATGCCCACACAAAGACTTGCTCCTTACATACCCTTGATGCCTGGGGAATATGAATAGTGCCTGAAACCTTGAAAGACAGAGGCAAAGGTGAGTGAAAACAGTGAGAAAGCTTGGAGAGGAGCTGAGGGTTGTGGAATAATGCTGGAAAATGGAGCTTGCTTTGGGACTGCTTCCCTTCAGCTTTCTAGGTCAAGCGTGTGAGCTGCAGGATGGACTGATTACTCTGGGAGGGACAAAGACATTTTATCACTTCACAAGTGGGTGAATCAAAATCAGGGAAATTCACAGAAACACCAGTTGTGTGTCAGAAGGGAGGAAGCCCAGCTGGACCCATAAAATGCAATTTATCTGTGGCTTCCTTTCCTCTCTCCCCACTCAGCTCCTTGCAGAGCTCCACGTGTGGCCTTGTCTCTTGTTTCTGCATCCCTGCCACTGGTCTCTCAGTTTCTGTGTGTGCACAATTCCTCTTTGCAGAGTAAAACCTTAGTCACTTTGCCCTAGATACTGCTCCATGCACAGCAGTCCTGTGACTTTGGAGCTGTGAAAATGTCAGGTTTCCCACTAATCCTGTGTGAGGTTTTTCACAGACCCCACAGTCTTTCTCTTGCTGGGGGACTAAGACCTTCCCTCCTGTTTTGAGGAATTGAGCAGGGAATTTCTCATCCTCATGAGGAAATTAGCACCAGAGTCTAAAACATTATGGGGGGAAGCAAGATAGGGTTTGTCAATGTATCAAAATTGCTTAATTTGTGTTGACTATTCTTTCTTTTACAGTATTCCTTCAGGAAAAAGGCTGTCACACTTTGTTACTTTGTCTGAGGCATTCCATGGGGTGCTTCTGCTAATTCAGACAGTTTCAAAGGAACTGTGAAATAGGGATAAAAATTCTGTTTTTCAAGGGAAGAAATGCCTCACTAGGAATCATTTTAGAAAAGGAGTGACCCAATAAGGAGATAAGGTTTGTAAAAGACTTGGGTATAAATAAGGTAGTCCAAGAGAGACAAGTCTGTGAGGAACTTCTGCTGGAGCAAAGAAAGCTAGGTGGCTTGGTGGTAGATTAAATTCCTTGCAGACAAAGGCAAATTAATGCAAGTTGGAAGGAAAAATCAGAATGACATATTGCTTGGCTCTAAATTAATCATAACCGTGCAGCAAAAAAGAGTGTCACAACAGACATCTTAGCCAAACCATATGCTCTGAGAGCAGCAAAAGTGTTGGCAAACTGATAGAATGTAGGAGGAAAAAGATAGAAAACAACATTGAAAACAATATAATATAATTATCTAAGCCAGTGACAGGTTCTCTCTGTTCCTTCTAGGCCAACCAGCTTGAAAATAATACTGCAGATATACTAAGGGTCCAGGGAAATACATGAAAGAAATAGTTAGAGCAATAGAAATGTGGTGTGAGCTTTTTATGTAAGGACAGTGTGGAAAGAGTAGAGATGGTTAGATTAGGGAGGAAAAAGAAGTGACAGCCTGACAGAAGTGTACAAAATAATTACTGCTGTAAGGAAGATTGCCTTCCCATATAACAAAAGCACCAGGACATGAAACGGAATAACAAGACATTTACAACCAATAAAACAATCCCATTTATATAGTGTTTAATGGGTGAGTTAGACACCCACGTGAGCAATGGGAACAGAAAGATTTTGTTGGAAAAGAAAAGAAATAGGAAAAGACATCTCTGTTTAAAGAGCAATTTACCTCTATGGCAGGTTATACTCTTAATATCTTTTATGAACCCATTTTCTGAGAAGAATTTAGGCAAACTTTGAAGCAGGGTACTGTGATCAACAGCTCACATCTGCTGTCACACTGAAAGCAGCTGTGTTCTGGCTTTGTGCTGTGCTGGGGACTATCAGGACCTGCACCACATATAAGCAGCATAACTAAGGCACTGGGAGGAGCTGAGGTACATCTGAGGTTCCCATGGCACAAACACTTGTGGATGTGGTGGTGAAGCCAGAGCCTTTGGTCTCAGTGTGCCTATCTCTTTGGGCATAATTCTTGATAGGCAACCCACACAGCATAGGCAACAGATGTAATTTCTGAAGTTTTCAGGTCTGTGGTGGCCCATGGTACAACAAGGCATCCAAAAAACTTGGGAAAGGGGAGCCACATCTGGACAAGCTGGATGCAAGTTGAGCCTTATCTAGACTTGGCTGCAGAGAGGGTTGTGTGGGTGAAGTACTCTACTGAGAGCAGACATCCGTGGAGATGCATCCACAGAGTTTTCTGTGTCAGCAAGGACAAAAATTTCTTGCAGATGTAGTGCAGTGAGTGATTGTTCAGGATCACTTTACCATGTCTGACATCTTAATATAAACTACACACATTTGTTTATATTAAAAACATAGAAATATTTCTTGATGACGTGCTAGTGGAGTAATTTTATTCAATAATGAGAGATCTTTTTTCTTTCTCCAGACAGGAAGTTAAACAGTTGCTTGTCAGTCTCATTGTCTCTTTTTCTAGGTACAGCTATATGTTAATTGGAACTACATGGAAATTTTTTCCCTTGCAAAAAAATATTTAGGGAGATGTTTCCATGAAACTTCTCTGTGAAACATGCCAGACTGAATGGATCTCCAGGGTATTTCTGTGGTCTAAAGGAGAATAAATCCAAGTCCTTGGTCTGACTGAGATGTAGTATTTCATTCTAATTCCGACACGAATCAGTGAGAATTTCCTGTGTTCCCAATAGCTGGCTGTGCCACATAATGCCTGTGCTCAGAGTAATCAGTTTCATTTTCACTTCAACATGGAAATCATATTTCAAAAATAGTAAATTTTGCCAAAGAAATGAAACAATATTTCTATGGGGACTATGCACCGCTCTATGTTGCATTTTATTGCATGGCTCAATAACTATATTGCTCTTTGTCTTGTCTGGTCTATTCAAATTGCCACCATGCAAAGAAATGTTTTCTCAAAGCTCATCCTTTCGCAAGAGAAACTTGTGAGCCACTTGCTCAGCCCTGTGGACAAGCAAGCCCAGAGATGCCTGCATATGTAGTGGTGATGAAGCTGCTGAATTTATGAGCTTTCATAGAATGGTTCAGATGGGAAAGGGCCCTTGGAGATCATGCAGTACAACCCCAGTACTAAAACAGGACCACTGACAGCAGGCTGCCCAGAACCATGACAAGAATTTTCAGCTGGGCAGAGGACAAGGAGAAATTCTTTAGAAGGGGAGGAGAAGGAAGAAAACTTTTGCAATAAGGATGGTGAAACACAGGAAAGGCTTCCCATTGGTGTCCATTCCTGGATACATTCAAGGTCAGGATGGATGGGGCTCTGAGCAACCTCATCTAGTTGAGAAGGTCCCAGGTCATTGCAGGTGCTTTGACTAGTTGACCTTGAACTGTGCATTTCAACCCACCTCATTCTAGGATTCTAAGTCAAGTTGTGAACACTGTCAAGGATATGTTCCAGTGTTTGATGATATTAGAATAATAATTTTTTTCTTCTCTTATAATAGATTTTTCTGCGTTTTGGCTTCTCACTTGGCAACACTAATAAGAGAAATCCTGGTGATAATGAAAACTGAGGTGGTTTTACTATTTCCTCCCACTAGGCCAGGCTTTTAGGCTTTATTTTCACACTGATGCTTGATTTTTCCTTTTGCCTGTTTTTTTGCAGTTTGAGAGAGGACTTCAGTCTATAAGAAAAAGACACTGGCTAAAACCCTTTTTATTATTAGGCACCCTCACCTATAGTACTGTTGAGCTCAATGGCTTTCTTCCAGGACTTTGCCTAACCTTTATAACTTTCATGGAGGACCTAAAGAATTATTGTCACTCCAATTTAGGTTTCCCACACGTCTCTAGTATGCAGGTTAACCATGTAATTGGAAACATCTTCTGTCTCCTAACAACAAAAGATTTCCTGGCTTGGAAAAAGCCTTCTTCATTGAAAACAAAGCAGACAATTGCTGCCATAGTGCTCACTTTAACAAATTCATTAAAGAATTTGATTAGATTGTGGTGGGTGCGTAACTTTCTGACAAAGCAGAGAGAGAACCAAATTAAAATTTTACTGTGTGAAATAATACTCAGAAATGTCTAACTCCCTCCAGACTCCATTAGCTATCAGGTAAACCGGGCAAAAGCTTTGTTTGAAGTCAAGAAGAGAGCTGGAATCCTTACCTCTCTCCATCTCTCCCTTTCTCTGCATACATACACAAAGAACAAAGTTTAATAGATAGCATATGCTGTTAGCCAAGCCTTTGTTCTTGCCCCAGCAGAGTCAATGCACTGCCAAGTCTCACTTCAGTGTGTCTCCCGTGTTTGGCTTGGGTTTCCTTCAATTTGAGGCAGTCTCATACAAAATTCTGAAGATTCACGGTGCATTTAAATGGAAAATCTGAGCCATCACTCAGAGACAGTATTTTTCAAATCTGACTCCTTTCAGTGATCAGAATTTGGCTCATTTGCCTATGGTCTGATAACAGCAGATAAGAGATGATTTAGCCTCCTCTCCATCTCTGTGCAAAACCTTAAGCAATTGGAAAGTACCAAGACTCATGAAATGAATGAATAAGTTGTAGAAGGTTATCCTTTTGTTTCTTGTTGCTGTTTTTTGTGTTTAGGGTTTTTTTTAAACAATATTGCAGTATGGAAGATATGTTATCATTAGGTTGTTAAAAAGGGGCCTACTCTGTGGTCTTAGAAAGGTCTTAGGTATGTGGATAGACATGCTACCTACCCCCTCCTTCAATGGCTGGGTAATTCTTTAACCTAACCCCTCCAGGCAAATTTCCTAGATGAAAAATTCTCTTTTTTTCTGTATTTAGCCTGCTAAAATTTGTTATTATCTTTTATTATTTTTTTCTTTTTTATTTCTCCTTCGATTGTCCCTGCTTAATTGCTGAATTTCAAGGCTTTAGCCTATACCTCTTTCTAAAGTTATGATTGATTAAGTGTTGATAAATCTTCATGAAATACTGTGAAAACATGATGGTTAGGTTATTGGGATGGGCTGGTCCTGGAAATCCAACAGTCTTCTTTTTATCTCTTCAGTGCAGTCAAAAAAACACTTCTGCCAGCTTGGTTTGCTGACAAGCATTTTTTTTATATCAGATGTTTCCTACCTGGTGGTAAGCAACACTGCATGGTACATGCTCTTTGTGAAGTCTATTCAAGACAGGCTGAGAAATGTTTTGCCTTGAATCTGATTAATGGAATACTTTTGAAAAGCCTCCAATAAACCTTTATCATTGTGAACTGTAGCTGGCACATCAGGTGGTTGTGAGCTTACACACAGGCATGTCTAATGGCTTGTGAAATGCCCTGCTGGAAGAGAAGGACCTTGGAATAATGTTAAGGAAACACAGCTAACAGGAGCTGAGAAAAGAAGACAGATTCAGGGTTGGGGTTGGCACTCCATCCACAAGACATCACAGTACCCTGTAAAATATAACAAATATGAGAGGTCTGAGTAAGGGAATCTCTGCTTACTTTTTGTGTCCTAGACTTCCAGTCTCACCATGCTCATTTTTATAAAACCCAAAGTACAAGCCAGCCAAACAAAAGTTACTAGCTGCCAGTTACTGAGGACTGTAATCTGAAGTTCTTATCTTTGCAATGAACCTCCTCATGTACCTGATGGGTCACAGACACTAACTTCCAGCAGGCACAAGCACCTTGTGAGGCCTGTGACAGATCAGCTGAGCTTGATGCTCTCTGTTAATTAGGACAGCTCATTACCCCCTGAGCTGAGGTCCTTTCCAATCTCTGTTGGGGCACATAAGCCATTTCTCACTCTTCTTTCTGGGTGGCCCTGAGTAACAGTGTTCTCTTTCACCCTCCCTTTGTACCTGGATTACACCACCTGCTTTGATTTCCCACAGGTGATAGGTCTGTGTACTTCATCAACACCCTGCAGTGGAAACTGCTACTACAGGTAATGATCACAGGGCAGCCTCCTGCAAGGTGTTAGTTCCATACAAAGAAAAAAAAAAACTGTGATCCAAACATAAGGCTGGGTTTGCTGCCACTTCCTACCAGAAAAGCATCAGACTTGCAGCAGCAGCACTAATAGACGAAGAAATTCAAGTTTCTCTCTCTCCCTGAACCAGATCGCCACCAGAATAAGATCCCCTTGTGTGTGGCCCTGTGTGAACACCTGGTTTTGAGTGCCATGCTCTGAGTTTTTCCAGCAGAGCAGGACTCACACCTTTGGTTCTTGCTAGAGAGAATCACATGTTATCGTGGCATAACAATGATTCATTGCCTTTGTGCCACAGCAAGCACGTGAGGGGAAACTTAATAAATATCTCCATTCAGCCAAGATAATGGAAGGAATTAAATTGGTTGGCACTTGGATCAAAGCTCATTAGCATTGCAACTAAGACGTGACAACCAGAGATGATATCAGAAAGTGGGTTTTCTTGTGCCATTTTCTGCATGTGTTGCAGGGATTGTTCATGTGTAATGAGATCATATCTTAGTAAAGAATGAGAAATAGTGTTTTTGCCGGTTGTCAAAACCCATCTGAACATAAAGTTTATTTAAACAAAATTTTTTGCTGTGAGCTCATATTAAATCTCGGCAAGTTTATCCATCTCTAATTTAGTTATATGGTCATTACATGGAAAATCCACTTCAGATAAAGCAAAACATTTTCATCATCTAGTTACACAAGTATCAGGTCACAGCAATTACGTGCAAGTGTCATATATCTACCATGCCACTGCATTCTTAGCACATGCATGTTCTGGACAAATAATAAGCAGCTTATTCTGCACAACAATGTAGTGAATGTGACATTGCATCAAGGAGATGAAGGAGGTGGCCAAGCCTAGAAAATGAGCTGACACTCTACGAAGTCTTTGTCAGAGTGCTCCCATTCTGATAAACATCCCAGGTGACTCCTTCCCCCTGGCTGACTTTCACAAACACCAGAAACACCAGCACAACAGAGAATCCTCTGTGAACCTCCTGTAGTGTGTTTGACTGCCTCCACAGCACTGATCTTCAATCTTTTTCTGTGGATTCACAGCACTCCTCCTGTGAGAGGATGGATTAAGTGAGCCACACCTGCTACAGCATTTTAGCTACTGAGGCTTTCCATTCCAGCCTCCAGCCAAACCAGTTACACACACCTAATCACTTTCCTTTCCAGCTACTGCAGTCTTCCTCACAGGACTCCTTTCTCCCTTTGCTGGGCCAGTGGGATGTTCCTGCCAAAGCCATCTTCCTTGTTCTGGCCATGGCATCTGCTTCTCTGTATGTTGGACTGTTTCCCTGGTGGTCTCTAAAGAGTTCTGATCTCCTTGTCTTGAAGATCCGTTGTGCAGCACTTCTTGCTAAATCTAATTTTTTTCTCTACCTCTTTAGTTCCACTCAGTCATGCTGGCTAGCTCCCTTGTTTCACAAAAAAATCCATCCCCTCTTTCTCTGTCCTCACCAAATATGCTCCCACAACCACCTCCTTCTGTCACTTTTGGCAGTCAAGGCTGTGAAGAAAACAAATTAAAAGAGCCATTCATATGCCTTGCCATTGCTAATCTTGTTGTTGTCACCTTTGTGATTTTTCTTTCCCATCAAGTCTGCCAGTCTAGTGGCCTTCACTTGCTGAATATATGGTAGACATGTTCATTTATCTGAGAATATAGAAAATATTCTCCAGGCTGGTGCATTCACTGGCCAAAGACTCCCACAGGAGAATTCCTACAGCAATATTTTCCTATGGAACAGAGCTCCAGCATTAGACAAGCATTTTGTTTATGGTGGGACACAGATATATGCAGAAAGTTCTTTTAAACTATTATATTAAAGTCATGTTAGCTGAAAGGCCAAAGAAAATGGTAAAACAAGCAAATTTAAAGAAAATCCACTGTTAGAACAGTGGAGCAGAAGATATCTTCCTTTCTGTCCATAGAAATTATTCTTCACCTTTTTTTATGGAACAATTTAAAAAGCAAATATGGGCAAATAAGCAATCTGGATCCACTGTGTAAGTATGCTGAACTCCAGTAAAGATGGGTCTTTGACAGAAGAATTTGACAGTGCCAACTGACCAGTAGTAAAACCACTATGCTCACAATTCTATTGTTATTTGACTGCAGCCCTTTTTAGAAAAATAAGCACAAGCTCTACCAGACAGAAAGTGAGGGAATAGTGAGTTGCACTTCACAGCCACAGTGAAAGCTGATGTTCTCAATATGCTGACCATAATCAAGGCCATCAGTAAGATCTCTAAATGTATTCTTCCTGGCTCCAGCCACATCCATATTTACCAGATCAGTCAAAATCTCCCTTTTGTTCCTTTTCTTCCCCTTCAGTGGCTTGAAGAAAACAAAACAAAAGAGCAGCCAAAATCTAATAATTTATAAAATAAATTTTCATTTGGTCCACATGATGAGATTACTCTGAGAGAGCTTTTCCAGTCTCCTGGCTGAAGATCCTGGGGAACAGGTCAGGCCTTTTATAATTCAGCTCATTCATTCATCACTGTAAAATGCATCCATTTCACCAACTTCCTTGATGCCTTGAGCTTTAGCTTTCATATTTTCAGAATCTGTGCTACCTAGGGTTGTACTTCTGAGTCTCACATTAAGTGCTGGTAAGCTCTCTTTGCAGAGCAGGGAGACAAAACAAATCCCTTTCCTGCTGAGGACCAAGGGCAACTTTCAGGCCAATAAGCACAAACAAAGGTGGGCTGAAGGGAGAAACAAGAAGGATGGGACCTCACAACCTGAAGCTTTAATTGAACAGTTAAACCCCAATATAGAAGTGGACCAAAACCCAGAAAAGTGTAAGACCTCGTGACCAGTCATCCATTTTGTGAAAATTCTGAGTCTACAATGGGTGGAGCCCTGGTCAGGTTCTTGTCCTGCCCCAGGTGGATCCTGGAAGCCCTTCAATAAACATCTACTTTATTCTCTAGCTCTGTCCAGTCTCTGTTTCAGCCTCCCTAAGACATCATCCTCTTTGTGTGTTTGTCTGCTGTAACAAAGGATAGGAATGTACACACCTGCATTAAGTGTGTGATCTGCCTCAGCACCTTAATGCTCAGTGCACCCAATCGTGTCTAAAACTTGATACCAAGAGGCAGCCTAAGGAGGTTAAGAGAACTCCAGAGCAAGAAGAGCATGGAATCCCATGTTTTGGTCACAGCCCACACTCCAAGAAGGCCACCATCACACAAGGACTGGAGGTCAGTGGCCATGCTGTAAAAAGCGTGGTGTGTGCTGGAAGGTGGACGGTCACTCTCCCTAAACAGGAGGACAGATTTTCACGAGGAGGTGGCAATAACACAGCCTTTTCAGAGTGCTTCTTTTTTTTCCCAACATCATTCTTACATAAACTCAGGAAGCCTCCTAGATCCTTATCTGAACAGATGACCACAAGTCCAATTCTGTTTCCTGCAGGGTCATTGTCTGCAGCTTCTCAGGGCCAGGTTCCTTGGAAGCATCAAGTGCATGAATCTGAGCCTTTACCTGACCCACACATTATTAAGAATTTCTCACATTTAAGGTGTTCTTTTCATCACCCCAAAATATTTGCAGCAACATAAAAAATGCATTGCTATAGCATTTTTCACATGTAAATACCTATTTAAATACTTCTCATCCTTTAATTATACATATTGAAACTAATTTTCCATTTCAGACCCTCAGGCTTTTCAAACCAGCCTTGCTACTCTATGTTGTCTCTTCCCAAGCCATGCATTTTGGTATCTGATAATCTTCTGGGTGGTCTTAGGTAAACTGCTCTTTCTTTGTATGAATTTGCTTCTGTATCTCTGAGTTAGACTAATAATATTTACCAGATTCACTGTGCTTCTTTTTCTTAAAGCACGGAAGAGATGCAAAGGGCTATGTTAAAATAAAAAGCTGCTGCCTTTACACAAGCAATATTGTTCAGATTCTGTCATCAGAGCTGATTTTTGGGGGACTATCAGAGCAGAACCTAAACTTGTTCAAATACCTTCAGATAATTTCTAATTTTGTGCAACACACTTATTTTTTTTTCCCATTAGCAGCAAGTTCTGAAACAGAGTTAGCTATCTACTTGTTGGTGGTTGGCAGGAGCTCAGCATTCCAATGTAAACTGATCTTTTTTTGTCTGCCAATAATGCAATATTAACAAATTTGTCTTGATATTTATCTGTTGTTATGTCTGTTGTTAGACTGTATGAAGAAAACAAAACTTGGAACATTGCAGCAGCCATTGTTTCAAGATATCTGATATGGCACTGAAGACTTTCCTTCAGGGATTACCAGTTTCATGGCAATGGAGAATTATAAAATGCAAGAAGTTCTCTTGCACGTTTTCCATCACTGGCCATTTCAAAGTGCATCTTCTTTCACAGTCTCAAGAGCTCAGATTTCATTTCTCTTGATTGGAAACCCAGCTTTGTCATGATATTTCTGGTAGGTTTAACATGAAATGAAGGGCTAGCTGAACCGTCTGGTTAGAAATCCATATCATGTCCTATATTTAAATTCTCACAGGAAGAGTATTTTGGGGGTTGTCTTTTAGCAATCACATTATCAAGTTTCCACATTGGCAGTGCTGGACAAAAAGCATGAAGAATGTCATGGTTTGTCCAACCACTTGCTTACTGCTGAGAAAGACCCCAGAAGAGTTTTGAATGGTCAGTTAGGTTAGGCTAAAAAAAAGCTGACTAAGATGAGCCATGAATTTTCACAGTCAAATAAAACACATTTAATCTGAGAAAATATCCTACAAAATTTTCTCAATTTTATGTTAGATAACAAACTCTACTTTTTCTAAAAATGCGAACTAGTAATCATCAGCCAGGTAATCCAGAGTCAGGATCTTATCCAAGATAACTAAAAACCAGGCTTAGCTGAAGGCAGTTGCTTTATAGAAAATTCCCAAACCAGGACTTCAGAATTCAATGTTCTTCCAAAATATCCAATTCCTCTCTTCAAGAGTAACTGCAGCTTTCTTTCTTGGCTTCTTATTTTGCTGCCAAGCATTTGTTTGTGGCAGGATCCTACATGATTTGCAAAAACAGTAGGAGTGAGAAGAGAAGCACACAAAAGGAAAGGGTGACAGAGCATCAATTTATTAGCTACAACTGGATCAGATCAGTGGGCTGGAACTGAAAAGAAATTGTGATTTTTATCCAGATTGATGACTATTTTGACTGTAGCATTGATGTTCGGCAGAGACTCAGTAATCATTTTAACAGATGTGGCCTCCCCAATTCTGCACAAAGGAGACCTCTTGCCTAACCAGGAATAGTAATTATTGCCTGTTTTTCAAAACCTGCAGGCTGCAATTGAGTTGTCACAGTCTCCCAGACACTGCTCCAGGCACTGCAGATGGTACCAGCTGACACACTTTGGGCACATCATTACGAGCTCGAGTAAACCACACGATGTTTGCTGCTTGATTTTAGCTGCTTTTCTGATACCTCATGCATGACAGGGAGTCACAGAGAGATGCCTTTCAGGAGGAAATATGGGCTCCATGGAGCTGCAGTGTGATTGAGGAGAATGTTCAAGTGAGAACACATCTGAAAGAAATTGCTAGCATGCAAGTACAGCAGGGAACAATCAGCTTCTGTAACAAAACACTTGTTTCCACACTGAAGTATCCAAATTGTTTTTATATGAGACCCAAGTCAATACTTTTGAAGACCTTTTCTGTTTATTTTCAGTCCTTCATCTATTGGATTTGCTGAAGAACGTTGCTTAAGTTGAGAGTGAGTGTGTTAACAAATACATCTAGCAGCCCATTGCAAATTATCTGTATGCCACGGGAATAATAGGTTTGTGCGGCTGAGAAAAAGAAAACAATTGCAAATGTTCACTTGGAATTTACAACACTTTGAGGCAATTGGTTTCCTAAGTCTGACAGTAACATAAATCATGGCTTGAAGCTCACTGCAAGTAAAATTTAGTCAGTTTTGAAATAACAAATACTATAAGTGTGATAGTGTGTGATCTTTGAAAACAGCACCTTCCCAGTAATTTAAAGTAGTGAGAAATTAACACCTGGTGCTGAATTTCTGACACCAGCCATGCAAGTCTACATGAAGAGAAACTGAAAGTAAAAAGGACGCCATTAAAGTGTACTTCACCTTACTCATTGCCCACAAACTATTTGTAAACCATATCAAATTGAGTAATTTATTCAAAATTGCTTGCATTGCTTCTGGGAAATTGTTCTGGTTTTATACAAATTTTGTGTGAGCAGTTCACTGCAAAAGAAATCCAAGATATCAAAAAGTGAAAATGGTTGTTTGACAAAAGCATATGACAGCTTCTGTTAACACAGAGTCCAGATCCTAACATCACTGTGACATAAATAATATGCAAATAAACTGAAGTATTCTCTCAACTGAAGTATTCAAATGGAAGTAACAACCAAAGATCTTAGATCTCTACATAATCTTGATTGATATTCAATGTCTTGTAAGCTTTTCTGTGTACAAATTTGGAAATAATGCTTATGGCTGATGAGTTTTCAGATGTTAAATATAAAAGGAAAGGGAAGTTGGAAAGGTGAGGACCTTAACCAAGTTAGCCATCAATTCTGCGTGCCACTTCCTGCTTTTCTGGTTTTATTCTGTGTTTTCAGTCCTCTTTGGGTCAGTCAGTGTGACTAATAGACTCCCCTGATACATCAATTTTTTTTTAAATTCTCTTCAATCTTGCTGAATATGATATGCATTCATACTGATATGTAAGGAGGCTATCCAGGACTTCCATTTGCATTTGCAGTGAGAATTTTAGTTAGTCCAAAGTGAATTGCTCAAGTTGATAACAGTGTTCTGTCTCAGTCAAGCTCTGCATGTGATAGATCACTGTGAGACCCATAATGATCACATATTCCTAAATCTCAGGTTCAGGCTCCAGTAAAAAGTCATTTTTTTTCAAAATATGAACAACAAACAATGTTTCCTTACAGTTTCATGTGGAAAAAATCTAGCACTTTGATCCGTATGTGTGCCATTTTTGAATCCTACTATGTTCATAATTTTAAAAGTCTTTGCCTCTTGGCAAATAGTTTATCCATGCCTGTGTATCTGGATAATCCTATCTTTCCATAGGCCTAGAGGATGCACTTTCCTGGACTACATACCTGTTCCTTCACATTCAGGTAAGACATTATGCTGAAATGCAGGATGATAAGTAATAACAAATTTATAAGTAATGGTTTTGTATTTTATTCTGTAAAGCAGTCCTGACACAACAGCAGCACAGCAGGAGAGACAGAAATTGTGGTTTCCATTTTCCAGCTTTTTGTAGTAGCCATAAATCTCAGTGTGATACTGAAATCACTTTACATTTCAGGTGGAATTTAGTACTTGTTGTTTAACATGCTTTTGTCCATATTGGATATTCTATGACTGTAGAAGCTCTGTCACAGATACAGTCAAGTAATTAGATGGTGCTGGAAGACTTTCCTGGAAGCAGAAGTTAAGCAAAAATCTTTGTCCTCCTGCAGAAGAAAACAGGGTGCAGCACAATCTTCACAGAGTTTTTGTGCAAAAACAAGCTGGGGAGGTTGGATCTCCTTAGCCAGAGGCTCAGCTCCTCAGAGGTCTTCCCATGAAGAGGTGTGACTAAACCAGAGCTGGAAGAGTTGAAATTGAACCTGACATCATCACTTGAAATAGAAAGCACTTCCCAGAAAGTTCATTTTTTTCAGCAATGCCACATTGTAAAATGAGGATTTACTTTTGTTCAGAAGGAGAAGGAAGCCTTTTCTAAGCTGGGAGGGAGTCAGTGTAGATACATCATCTATCTCAGCTGAGGTAGCTGGCTTACAAAAGGGTCGGGCCATAAGAAACTCGGGCTTGAATTTGAGAAGTTTGCTGCTTCAGAGAGGTTTATGGACCAGCAACAGTGTGTAAGTTCAGGACTACAGAGAGCAGTTCATACCTTGCACTCTTCAAAACTGCCAGATCCTGACTTCTCAGAAGAGAGAGTCTTTTGAATGGAACAGAGATATTGTCACTGACTGAAAAGCAGAGTGGGTGCATTTTGGAAAGTTCTTAGTAATTTTCTTTAGGATTTCATAAGATTAACGTGCAGATAATTGTACAGTCCTCCATGCCATTTAGATGGGTTTTCAGGAGTAACTTGGGCAGGGCCCCAGGTAAAGATCTGGTGATTGGGCTCACAGCACATAGAGAAACACGTTGTTTGGCAATAGCAATGTTTAATCTTTTAGCAAGCTGCTACGCCACTTTAATCATTGTTCTCTACCTAAAGAAAAATATATTTGCTGCCTCATGACTGATGTTGTTTCTAGGACCTGCTGGGCTTTTATAGTGCACGTTGAGGAGGGAGACTAGAACGTGACATATTTGTGGATCAAAGTTCCTTGCTACCAATTTTTGGTTTTCACATCAGCCCATTTCAAATCTGTGCTGATGTAATGAGTTCACCTTGTGCCCCATATTTGATAGCATACTGCAAGCATGTTTCTGAGAGAAAGCCAGATGGGGAAAAATTAAACAAAACCCATATCAGTGAAAGAACAAGGGAACATGCAGAAGCTGCATGCTGTCTTCTAGTAGGAGCTTGCTCTCTTGCTGCTTCCCTGCCTGCCAGCATGACTTAGCAGAAAGATGTAGGATGAAGCCTGAGAAGCCTCCACCTCATCCTCTCCCACAGGACATGGAAGTTCTTGACCTGTCAAGAAAGAATGTTTTTCTGTTCAAAGAACTCTAGCTTCTGTCCTCTGAGGAAGCTGAAATAAATTTGTGGGAAATGGTCAGTGACTTGTGGTGTCCATTGGGACACTATTTATGAAGTGTCTGCTTTAAAGAATTCTCTGTTCTGTTAATACACTGTTAATGGATTAGTCCATTCAAAACAACTTGAGCTGGCAGAAGATGCTGTGAACTGTAACTTTGCAGTGTACAAGACATGATTATCCAGAGTATCAGCACACAGGATGTGGCTAGTTTGTGGGTACGGACATCTGAACAAATTGTGGGGTAAAAAAGACTGCAAGGACAGAGCATCACAACAAACCCCACTAACTGCCAAGTGTAGGGGGTTTATACACAGTGAAAAACAGATAACTGAAGGGTTTTTCAGCAGAAGAGCAGCATGCCTCCCTTGTGTATGAAGAAAAAGGGCTAGTAACAAAAGCAATTACAGATGGTCAGTAGATGTGTTGGAAATTCACCTTCTAATTCACCCTGCAATGACTCGTTCACTTGCCTACACGTAGTCTTTTATCAAAAGCCCTTCAGCTTGCTTTAACTCCTCTGTTTGAATTTCTGCTAGTGTTAAGGCTGCTTCCCATGCCAGAGGTTCAGCTGTAGGGTTTCACTGTTGTAGCTCTCAGTAATGTCAGCATGGATCATCCAGTGATGCCATTCTGAGACCCCGTGGGAATCACCTGTATTCAGTAATTTCTAATTTTCTCACCTTTCCCTTCTCACAAAAATACTTCATCTTTTTTTTTTTTTTTTTAACACCTTTCTCCTACTTATTCCTTCCTTCTTTTCTTAAGGACGAAAATGAACATAAATGAAAAATAACCTTGGAGCAACCTTCTACTGAACTTACTCTTGCAAACTGAACAGAACTATTTCTTGGCATATTGCCATGAGGGTTGAGACTACCGTGCTATGATTAGATAGAATATAACTGCTTAAATGGCATCCAAGATCCAGTTGCTGTTAGAAATGTAACACCGTAAATGATGTTAACATAACATCAGAACCCAAACCTCTGTCTCTTTGATTAGTTTTCAGGCACTGCCACCTGAAATATGGACCATATCACATATCATCTATTTCCAAATCTAACTACCAGCTGTAACTGAAAGTTTGCTTAGGTACCAAACAATATTTTATCTTCCAGAAGAGATTCAGTAAGTTAAAAGTAATGGAAAATAACAAGAGATCTGCCCATTCCACATGGATTCAATTGTTCCTAATCAATTGTTTTGGGTGGAAATTGCTGAGTTATGGGCATTTGGTAAGAGATGACTAATGTCCTTTAGATAGACTCAAGTTCTGACTCTGGGGACAGAGATCTGTTGAAGTAAGGTCTGACATTTTGCCCTAAAAGTGTAGAGGAGTTTTTGAAATTACAAATGCTTTTATTTGAAATGTTCTCAGCTTCCTCAGCACAGATGGGTCTCACTAAGAGCAGAGCCAAAGCAGGCTTCTGGTGTAACTCATCTTTTTTTAATACAAATCCAGGTGACTTTTCATTTTCCCTTCACTCACCAAGTTTTCTGCCAGCCAGCATGGTTTCTGCAGTTGTTTGAAAGTGGAGTGACTAGGAGTGGGCCTTTCCCATTTTCTAATTTACAGACAACATCCCCTTTGAACACATAAACTTCAGCAGGACTCAAAGAGAAGCTCAAGAAATGCTTTCAGTGAAAGAGCTTTCACTGCTGAATTCCCAGTTTCCTGCTCAGTCTCAGTCCTTACCAGCTGTGATTTCAGGAGCTGGGAGAAGAAAGCGACCCCGGGAGAACAGGAGGGCAAAGTCCACTGCCTTTTCACTACAACCAGAGTGAGAGACAAGAGATGAAACAAACTTTGCTTCACTAAGTATGTAGCTCAGATAAAAACTCTACCCAGGAGACTGAAAGCAACAGTACACTGTGTTCAGTGAAACTTAAAAGGTTTTCTTGAACAGCTTGACTGTTTTTCTATCATGCAGCCAAATTGCAAGTATCTCCTGAGCATAAAGAATAACCTGGATGCTGCATGCACACAATCCTACCTCTGTAAGGGCTTCTACCTTCTGTTGCAAAAGGAAACATCACAGTAATATCCCTGTGTGTCTGGGTTTCAAATTTCAGACATTTTCAGACATAGAAAAAGATAAGTAAAAAAATTATTTTTTAACTCCTCTCTCCCACTACCTACCCCTAAAAAGAATTTGCTCAGAGCTTTGTGAAAATCATTATGCTTTTACATTTGTTCTAGTCATTCACTCCTAGGGAACAGAATACTTTATCATAGGCCAGACCCCATTTTTTCTGGAGTTCATGCTCTGTCTGCCATAACTGCCAATGACTGGGTCTAAATGTTGTGTATTGGCTGTTCACAGAAGTCAGAGTATTCTCTTCCTGCCTTTTGAAGGCTTTTTAAGCAGCCTGAACATTAGCCTTGTGACATCTGAGCCTTATGATATGTTATTTTAACAAATGTTTTTCAAGGGCTTTAAATTCCTCAGGGCTGTACATCCCATCTGTAGTCACACATCTTCTTTTTACAACCTGACCTCTGTTCCCATTTCTGCCTGCTGGTAGCCACTCCCTGCAGCAACTGGAAGTCACTGGGCCATTTCTTTGTGCCCATCCAATGAGCTGATACCATCAAATAAACCCTCAACATTTCAGCCCATGCAAGCTGGATTAACACAGGCCCACTACCTGTGACAAGTGCCATGTCTGTGGGCAGAGCTGATCCTGCAGCCTGGCCAGCTGCTCTGAGGGGAGGAGAAGAGGGGCCCCAGGGTTCACTGCCCCTTGGGCACAGCCTCCTGCCCCTCTGCTGTTAGAATCTCTGCTCAAACACCCAGCATATGTGGGCTTGTGTAGGGGAGGGCTAAAAAACAAATAAATTACTCCTTCTCCGGTTTCATTTTTGCCAGTATCCTTTCACATGCAAGCTAAAGAGGCCTGCAGATTGTAGTTAAATAGCAGCAAAGCCTGCCCTTTTGTGAGTGCCAATCCCTCTCTGATTTCCTTATCTGCATCCTCTCTGTAACTTTTCAGTGCCCAGCCTCACCACTACAATTTTCCATACCCTACAGAGCAATTATAACCTCTAATAATTACAGCTATGGGAGTAATTTTTCCCTAAGGCAAACAGAAATCAAGGATGGCAGCTCACCAGCAATCTGTGTGAAAGAATTCTGTATACTGTGCAAAACACATTAGTAAGTTCAGTGTTACAGTTGAGAGAGAAATTTCCTTCACGTTGCAGAACACTTTCATCCTCACAAAATGTACATAATGCAAGATGATTTATATCTGTGGTCGATCCAAATATTTGCAAATGCAGACACATGCATATTCATATCCCTAGAAATATTCTTAGTGCACCTTCCATCAAAGCAGTCCTGGGTAAAAATAATAAATAATAAATAATAAAATTTCTGCAGGGGCTGACTGTGGTTTCTCAACTCTGTCCATAACTGGGTGCACACAGTTTTGGGGATGTTGTCTCCAGACATCTCCATTTCAATGCAGTAATTCTTTGTGTGTACACAAGACATACTGTTTAACATATACAAACTGAATGTTGATCATGTTCATGCACAACGTGTAGACCCTGCTAACTCTGTACAAGAAGCAGTGTGGACAGGAAATGCAAGCAAAAACTTGTCCATGCACACAGTTTGAGAGATGATAAATCATGTTTATGCAGTGTCAGAGTCAGGCTCATTCGCTCTGAGGATGTCTTTGCCAGTTGTTTTTGAGGTTACTCTTCTGTTTCAGTCCTTAAATCTAAATTACTTGGTAAAGCCTATAAAAAGACAAAATAAAATATGTCCTTCACAATACAGATGAAAGTGAAGCTGTGCTTAGCAAGACAAGTTTTATTTTCTGCAAATGCTGCATGGATAGGGCATAGAGAAGTCATTTGAGATAATATGAAGGTACCTTTTTTCAATGAGGCTATAGAGCAAATTTGGTTTCTATTCATTTATATCCTGAAAATCTGGGCCACTTATTTCATGCTGTATTTTATTGTATTTAGCATAATATTGCCCTGAAATGGGCAGTTAATTATATAACTTCCTGTTTTAAATTCCATGGTAACATTTTTTCTGCCAAATGTGGATTGCTTTTAATAGAATTCTGCCCCTTTTTGGTCATATGTCGTTGTGCACACTCTGTTCCCATCCTTATTACTCATGTTCTGCATCAAGAGACTACAAGCTCATGGGGTGAAATTCAGCCTGTGATAAAGCTAGTGGCAGGCCTCCCAGGCATTCAGGAAGGTGGTGTTCCCACCAGGGTTGTTGCATTCCCACCACACACTTCTGCTAATGAAGCAGCTCCACTAATTGCACTGGAAGGAAAACCCTAAAACAGTCACATCGTTTTTCCTCAAAGCAAACAGGCCTGGCTGTATCCTTTGATTCTCACAGCCTCTCCTGCACTTTTAACCTCTGGCTGTAGTCATGCAGCATCCATCAGGAGATGCCTCCCCCAGGACATCACTGGAGCAGCCAACAACCCTCTACCCACCACTGCCTGAACTCATAACAGGTGAAGAGAATACCTCCTGTGGAATATGTGAAGGATGCAGATCTGACAGCACAAACTTCACTGTCTCCTTTTTTTGTTTTTGTTCCTGTCTGCTTTTATGTTGGATAGTTCCCTTTTTACATGGGGATAATGTAATGCCTGTGGGTATAACCTGACAGGCTTGCAGATTCAAAATATGCCTCCAATAAATTTTCCACAGCATTCATATTCTTTGTTTTCCTGATTGGTTTAATGTGTTTTTGTTGTGAATTTCAAATGCTTTTGTAGGAAGGACCAAGCATAAGACTAAAGGCAGATGGATTTCTTTGTGAAATGTAAGAAATACAAATGTAAAAATAAAAGCTCATGTATGTATGCATATATAGATATTTATATCGTACAAGATAGTGTGTTCTATTTATCATAGAAACCTAATGCAATAAGATTTTAAGTGTCGATTATTTACATGCATAAATACATTGTGTGCTTCAAAAAATTTTTGCTTTCACACCTTGTTCTTTCATCTGAAAAATACTGTTTGAAGAATTCCCTACCACTGTAAAACATCTGATATGAAACTTTTTCACACGCAGATTGTTGCAGCTTTATCATGTTAAACATACAAATTAACGATACCTTCTTTTCAAGGGTTTCTTCTTCCCAGAAAACAAAAGGAAAAAGGAAGGGGAATTCTTATCTTTCCAATTAAAACATTTTATGCTCTATATTTGAAATACTTTACATCATATGAGCTCTTCTCCTTCATAACTGATACTGCTTGTCAGACAAGTTATCTTCTGCATGACAGAATTGAAAACTGCCCTAGCAACACCCCTTAGGGGAAGGAATATGCTATGAAACCTTAAGACATGAAATAGAAGTAAGACCAGAAAGGAAATGCTTAGCAGTCAATATAGAAATTAGAAAGGAAGAGTTTGAGAAATGTCTCAGAAACATCAGTACACTGGGAAGTACACACCAGAAAATGTGGCCCTGCCTTCAGGCATTCATTTGCCTAGTTTTGGGCCAATAAAATACTGTAAGCTTTGCTTACAGGCCACCATCTCTTTTTGTTACACTTGGCCAAAAAAATATTCAGAATGGAAGAGAAAACGCCACTGAGGATCCTGAGGGCTGCTCAACACCCACTCTACACAGTGTGGGAACAGCTGCTCTAAGGCAACCAAGCACTCAGCAGCCACAGTGTTTGATTCACCTGCTACCTGAATACTGTGAAAAGGAAAATAAAGCCTCATAAGTCCTGTTCTCCCTGGAGACCCAGAGTTATTTTACTGACTACAGGCTATGGGGAATTATGTGGGAGTATTAGAGACAACCATAACAGACCCACAGTGCCTATCTCTCCTACTCCAAGCACAGCAGTATTGTTAGTGGCATTTGTGAGGGGGAATGCCACCATCCCACCACCCATTTGTGTGGGAAAGGAGGTGTCAAGGGCTGGTTATTACTAGACAAAGTTTGATGTGTTTACACTGAAGCCTTCAACATTCTCATTCCAGTATAAACAGATCAAAGCAAAGGGTATTATTATATATTTGTGTAGCCCCAACAGTGAGCTAGGCACTTAATTTGCCATCTGAGGCTGTTCCTTTTGCTGTAATATTTCAGGCAGGATTTCCCATTCATCACACTGATCCCACTCTGGGGCTGGAGCACAAGGTCAGCTATCACTGGCTCTATCATGCTCAAAGGCTGCAGTGCTCTGGTAATTAAGGCTGTTAGATGGGAGGGCCTCTTTTCCTGCTATTTGATGTAGAGTAGGTGCAGATTAAAGATTTATAGTTTTAATTCAAATACAGGACTTGTCTTGGCAACTTAATTGTGTTTGCAGAGAAATTCTGGACCCTTTCTCTTGCCAAGTCATTATAGAAAGGCCTCACATCTTGGATCTACTAGGAAGCTGTTTGGATTAAAGAAATAACCAAAGGGACTTGGCATAAGTGCTGATAGAAACAATAAACATTTGCTTGTCCTTCTGCTTGTAGTAAATATGTTGCTTAAAATAGAGGGTGTAATATTTTGAGACTGAAGTAGTTACAGGTTTTCCTTTCTTTCCTGTGTCTATATTCATCTCTCTAAACAGGATTTTCTTTTTATAGCACCCTTATTAAAATCAGTTACTAGTAAAGTGAACAGCTAGACAGAATAGGGTTGTAAAACTAGGTAATTGTTTCTTTAATAAAAATGTGACTACAAATAACAAAGTATGGTTTGATTCTATGAGCAAAATTGCTTCTACAGCTGTTTTATTACATAAAGTCATTGCAACACTCCACATTTATCAAGAAGATATTTGTTGTATCCATCTACTAAGTGGTGAACATCAGGTCCACAGAGAAAATTCCCTAAAAGTCAGGAATCACTCAAGTCACCCCACCAGAATATGCAGCTTGGTATGTAGTGCTTGAGTTCACAGAGATTGCTTTGATCATCACCCTTGGCTCCTGGCAGCAGCTGCCAACAGAGGCAGGCTATTGCACTCTGCACACACAGGCACGTTTTTACCAGCAGATTATGGAATAAATCCCAACAGGTGAGGCAGGAAATCCCTTGGCACAGAAGCACCCCTCCTCTGTGCCTCTGGAAGAGGTGATGGATGGTCAGATGGCTGGAGACAACATACCTTGTCCATTGTTTGGTTCACTTGGTTTGGTTTTGGGCATGGGATCTGCAGAAACATGGCAAGTTTGGGACCTGGGGCCTCACTCCAGCTCTGTTTGGTATAACTCTTCAGGGCCCTTTAAAAACAGGGAAACTCAGCTTGTTAAATTATTTTAAGAAAGCTCCCTAAAAAGGGCTAGGCTTCTCCATTTATGTGGCCATCATTACAGAGCATCTGAGGATTTTACAACCATTGCTGTAATTTTTCTGGTAAAAAAGCTGAATCACAACTTCAAGACTGGCATTTAAAAAGGAATTTCAGCCCCCAAAGTGGCAGATAGTTTCCTGGTGATCCAGAAGTCTTTAGCCAGGCATTTTTCTCAGCATAGCTGAGTGTCTTCAAGCTCATAAAAGCCTTCAGACTGTTTCTATCCAGATTCCTGTGGGAAGCAGAACAAGGAATTTAATCCCAATTTCATGAGTTCCCAACATCCAGCATTTCCTCCACATCCATACACTGCCAGCAAGGTGAGACTCAGGGCACAGGGTGCACTCCCTTGCAGGTCTCCAAAAGGAAGAGCAGAGGCAGCAAGGTGATGCACATGCTGCTGAGAAGAAGCACAAATGAGGGATCCAGGGAGGAGAGGAAATGTCACCACCCCAGGACCCCCCAGTTCCTACTGCATTTGGGCAGTGGTGATCCCTCTGATCCCAGCAGGCTGGTGGCTGTGGAAACATTCAAAATAGCATGGAGGAAGGACAGGCACCACATGCAGGCAGCTGGAAAAGCTGAAAACAACTGGATTTACACTGGAGGAGAGAAGCTGTTTTTCGGGGTTTCCTTTAGGCAGCTTTTCCAGCAAACCATGACTGTCCAGCCTGGGTCTCCCCTTGAGCTCTTGCCGGAAACCCCGACCTGTGGCCACCTCGAGGCCTTCCCAAGAGCTGCTTCACCCACCCCAGCGCAACCTGCACCCCAGGCAGAGCTGAGCCACGAGAATCCTTGGCACCAACACCCAAAGGACATCAGACAGATGGGTGGGTGCCTTTCTAAGGGTTAGCAGAAGCTGAAAGGGCAGAGCTGTTCTTTGTTGGAGTGGGACTGTCTACCCCAGCAGAAGAAAGATGTGCCCTCTTGCTTACCAAATCTGTGACTAATTCTCTCTTGTAACCTCTGCAACAGATAAATCTCAACACTTTTACCAGATGGTGGTGCAAACTTCTCCATACATAATCTAGATTCAGGCTGTGTATTGATGGAACAAGGAGGGTCTTTCAATAAAGAAGTGATTTTACCTCATGGCCAAGCACACACCCAACAGTTTGCCATGTCACCTTTGCAGGGTGCAGCCTGAGGAGGAGATTTATTCACTTCTTGCAAAAAAAGGGCAGCTCTTTATTCAGAGGTCTACCAGCTCAATATAGTCTGGGCCAAGGCCATCCAGCAGTGTTGACATTAGACAAAAACACCGGATCTACTTTTGCGGGGTTTTTTTTAACCTCATAATTTCCTTTTAATTCATACACCCGTAGATCTTACTCACATCCCAGCTGGGTCCAGAATCCAACTTTCTTCTGCATTTACTTAGTATTCCTAACAGTCTGGCAGCACACCCTGATTGTACACTCACGATACAACTTTGTAAAGCAGGGAGTTTTACAGCCGTCAGTTTTGGTGTGTATTTACTGCAATTTAACAGCAGAGCAGAGATGGTCATGTCACCACGTGCTCATGCTCCTGCTTCAGAGAGCACTGCAGAAACAAGTGAGAGCCATCCAAAAAAGGATTTAGCACGTGTGTTTATAAAGGACTCCAGTTCCTTTAATGAGACAAGGCTGACAGAACAAAAAAGCACATTACCAGAGTAAAGGGGAGAAATGTCTGTAGGAGGTTAAAATTTTCATGGGTTTGAAAGTTTTCTCATTAGGGGGATTTGTGCTTTCTGCAGCAGGAAAGGAGGACTGGGAAGACAACTTTTCACCACCTCTGAAAACCTGAACTATTTTTCTTTAAATACCTGAAAGTAGATTTAGGAGCTTAACACTAGCCATTGAAATTTGTAGTTGCTGGCTAATAACAATGACAGATTTTCCCAACTGAATCTTAAATCTATCTCTTTTTGTCATAACCTCATAAAATGACAAGCATGATAGATAGTCCTTTAGCACATCCCTCTGTGTTTCTGTAGTCAGTTGTCATCTATCTGTTATTCTCCACATCATTTATTTTATGTGTAACCCTCTCCTGAGCTCTAGAGGAGGTCCCAGACAATTCTAGCTCCACAGATGTGTGATTTTGGCAAGACATATCAGCTGCTGTTCCTCAGAAATCATCCTGCCCTGGCACAGTGAGGAAATGTTGCAGCAGATCCTTTCTAATTAGCTGTGAATGCTGAAGGAAGACATCATTCCATGGTGCTGCCATTGCACTGAAGAATCCTGTTCTCTGGAAGATGTCAGAGGAAAATATCACACTGAATCAGATGCAAATAATTCAGACATATGTTTGGAAAGTGAATACATTTTCAGATTACTAATGTGCATCTTGACTGTCCTTTGGCAGAGTACATTAATGGGAACCCTGAGCTTCATGATGAGGCTATTATCAGCTTCAAACCTGTTAATTTGAAGCCACCTCATACTCACTGCCCCATCCCTCTCTTCTTGTTTAAATAACTTTTAAAAAGGCACGGTGTCACACTCTCTTTGTTCCATCTGTTTTGATCAAATACATGTCCAAAAGCACCACAGCACATTAAAAAACCTTCAAAGCTCTTTAGTTGAGTACTTTCACTATCAGAATCCCTGGAGCTCTGGGACAGTAGCAAACAGCAGAAAACCATGAGCTAAATATATGCACATTTTTGACATTGCCACAGCAAGTACCCTTACATATACCCTTGCATATCTTTCTGAATTTCCCACACACTCTGAATCAGGCCAGCCATTTGCATCTTGAAAATATAGAATATAGTACACTATAAGACAAAATGAAAGAGTATAATAATGCTGCTGTCAAGAATGTTTTTCTACCAGACTATATCTAAATCAGGTCTGACTTTATTTGTACAGACAGCTTATTTCTTAATTGGAGATATGGCAATTCTCACATTATGGAACACTACCATTTAAAACACAATTTTGATTAATATCACTCAAAAATTAAATATTGAGATAGTTCAGTTCCTTCCTTCAAATCACCTGGGGAAGTCACAGACAATATGTATAAACTCTTGGAATGGAAAATGATAAAATACCCCAGAGTATCATTATTCCTCACTACTTCCTGAAATCTGTTCCTCAAATCCTCCAAACTAAAACCCTGTGGATTTATGATTTACAGAGAGGTCCATGGGTTTCTCAGTCCATTTACCCAGTTTTGTGAGGAAGTGAGGGATTAGAGGGAACTACACAAATAGGTCAGCCAAGGTTCACGTCTTGACTTAACTGTAAGTTGATGGTGACATTTTCCAGATATTTATGGGGAGTTCATCTTGGGAGATGCTAATTTTCTAGACACAATGTGGAATTTTCTGGAGCAGGTATGGCCAGTGCCATGTGCATCCTTGCAGAGCAGCAAAACACTTCTGCCCCACCAGCTTTTTCAAAGGCATCTGAAACATGGAGGAGGGACACTGTGCTCTGAAAGTGAGAGAAGATAAAGGTGAGGTGTGCCAGTTGTCCCAAAGTGATGCAAGAAGGCAGCAAAAACCTTTTTCCTTCCTCTCCACACCAGGAAACTGTGGAGATTCTTGCTAGCAGGAGGTGGACTACACCTCTGTAGAGTCAGCCCTGAGGCAGGGAAGTCCAGAGCTTTAACACTTTTGATAAGGGAGGTCTGTGTCTTCAATGCAGACTGGAACAATTCCTTATAAAGACCTGGAAAGCATTAATAATGTCTTCTGCTCTCAAACAGTGCCACAGCAAATATTAAGGTTTGTATCAGCAGCAGTGCAGGTAAGAGACTGCCTACATGCAAATGGTTTGCTTGCAACTGTAAATCTTCTCTGTTCTTTAAGGGGCCAAATGGTCAGTTTATGCAATTATCAAATTGTTCCTAATAAAAAGCCAGAAGTGTGTTGCTTTAAAAATAATTCTTAAGAATGTCAAGCCTGTGCCTTCCAGTCTGGATTGGACATAACACAGCAAAAGGGATGGTAATAACCCAGTTATGAGTGAGGGCTGGGAAGGTGAGGACTAGAAGAGTGAGGGATCACTCAAGACCCTTTTTGCATTATACTGGTTTCCATTCTCAGGAGTCATTCTGAGTAGATGTTCAAATGAAGAGATTTTAAGCAGGACAGTGCTATGTGGACAGGAACTAGTTCAGCACTAGTTGGAAAATTATTGTCACAGTTGTTGCAGATGCTGGATTTCAGTTCATTCAGATATAATATTCTTTGAAAAATAGGATCAGTTTTTCCTTGATGAATATGTTATTGCTGCTTGCTACAGCTGTTCATAAGTGTTTCCAAAAATGATAACACTCCTGCCAGCCCTCACTTTGCTATCATTCTCTTTCATAATTCACAATAAACATTTCATAATGTTGAGAAAAATCCTGTAGTCAGATTTTCACATTGTCATTGCTCTATTTCTCTGTAGTCTGCACCCACAGAGGATGTGCCTCTCTTAGCTGTAGGGTAACTAAGCTCTTTGAGGAAATTTCACAGGTATTTGGTATACCTGGGAGCACAATGGGATGCAGACTCAGCTGACACTAGAAGTTATACTCTTCAATACATAGAGAGATACAGTCCTCCAGATTCCTGTGATTCTTATTGCAATATCTATAGGTACATCTCTGTAATCTAAATGTAAACTCTATTGAGTGAGTGATGCTGAAAGGAATCTGTTCTTTTATATCTGTTAGAACAAGGAAGGTTCTATACTGATGTGAGCCCAGGGATGTCTTACAGGTAGCAACACTCAACGTGGCAGCAAATTATAGAGCTTACCATTCAGCACAGGGATCACCAGTGTATAAAGGAGGAAATGCTACTGTCTGACAATAACAGGTTAGCTCTTCTCAGCTGGACGTGCCTGCAGCAATACTGTATCCTCTCTCTCTTTCAAAGAACTTTTAATTTCCTTTTTTCTTTTCACGTGTCTGGCCATTTGGTGCCCACACAATTTTACAACTTTGAGAAAAGGAGCAAACTGTTTTTACTTTAATAGCTGTCTGGAGAGAGAAGTAAAGGGCTGAAATTGTTCTGACCACAGCCTGCTGCTGCACTGTTGTGTGAGAACAAAATTTTAAAATATGGATGTTAGCACTGGGGTGTTCAAATCCTCAGTCAGGGCAACAGCATTTCAGAAGAGAAAAAATCTATTAAAAAAGTGATTTGTACAAGCATGTCATTGGCTTAAGTTACAGTATCTGTTTAATTGAATCAGTTCAGTTGATACCTTTTGAAGTCTGGAAATCACTATCATAAATTCTTTACTGTAGTTAGGACAGTATAGCCATAACAGGTTTTGGAAACCTTTCCTAGCCCTCCTTTTATCTTCCTTTCTCCTTTTGGGTCAAAAAACCAAAAGGCAAAAGCAGTATGACTGAATAATTTATTTTCTTTTTTCAGTGACTACACTGCAAAAGAGGGATGTCTCTAGCCAGAATAAACTGTAATGCCAGTGTGAAAGTTACCCACTTAGATACCCAGCTCTTTGCAAAGGCTGTGGCTGTAAAATGAAAAAGGTGTGCTTGTCTTCCACATACCAAGATGCTATACTTTATTTTCAATATATTTTTAGTATATTTCAGTTTATTTTATCTACAGTACTTCTTCCCAGCTTCTTTCTTGCATATACTCAGCATCAAAAACCCGTTAACAGTTTGCACAAACAAAGTGCAGGAACTCACTGCTCTGTGCTTCCAAGAGAACACAGGGTTATCTCATTCCCCAATCCTTCTGTCTGTGACTGCTTATATTCTAATTCTAAGACCTAAGTACTACCAATTTAAGATAAGGTGGAAATCTCAGACAGCTACTACAGTGTTCCTGCTGTAGGGAGGAACACTGAACATTTCCACCCTCCTGCTGGAGGGTGGAAATGTTCAAGGAATCAGCCGGAGATGGATCCTGCCCATCAACACCAAGGACCATGTACTGTGGGATAGTGTGCCAGTTAATCTGGGAATCTCTCTGCCCACTTTGTTTGTACTGATGTCTCCAGGTACAGAGATCTGCACCTGGGAGCCATCAAGGGGTCTGACTGAGGGGTGCTTGTCTTTAAAACCAGTGGAAATATGGAAAGTACAATCAATGGAGTCATAAGTGCTTGTCATCTCGTCTTGAGCAGTGTCTGTAAACTGAACCAGGATAATTATAACTTCTGTAAATTCAGAAATATGACTTGCTAAGAGTATCTGAAGTTTTTGTGTCCAGTGAGCCACGAGGAAGACATTTCTAGTGTTACCAATGGTGAAGAAGCAATAAGAAAAATAATTTCATAATAGAGATTCTGTGCATGCTATCATTCTTCTGGACCCAAACAAATGGTGCTGAGGCTTAATTACCTTCTCACCTGAAGTCTGATTTGGGACAAAGCATTTAAAAAAGATCTTTGCTGGTCCACACAAGTGGCATTTGCCAAAAGGATTATTGGAGATAGACATATCCATCTGCCTGGGGGCAAAGAAATTTTGTGAACTCAAATGCTCCCTTTCTGGTTGGGCTCTTGCAAGGGTCAGCTTGCAATAGCTTTGCCTTCAGTTTTTCAAACCTTTTGTCATTATAATGAAATCTAGTTTCAAGAGGAGATTCAAATGGTTGAGGATTTTTTTTAAATGGGTTTATTTGGGAAAAATATGCTTTCATTTTAGTTATGGCAGGAAATACTTCCTTCTGCATCAGCTTCTGGCTCTTTGGGCTATGACTCTCTGGGCAGAGCATAAGCAAGGATCTTTTGTTACTTTTAAACTGTCAAGAGTTCCTCCCATCTGGCAATCAGCAAAGTGCAGAACAAAAGGGTGTTTCCAACAAACGCCAGCTTCAGAAAAAGCTTTTAGGTTTCCAACCAACTTTGAGTCTGCATAATAAACCAAAAGGAATGGAAGAAAAAAACCCAAAAACATGTGAAGAGCTGCACTGCATAAACAGTTTGTTGTTGATGTGCATTCCACTGCTGGACTTAGGGCTTTTTAAACTTGTTCTGATGCAATAGAAGTTTAACATCCAGGCTTCATGTGCCAGCTGATAAATGATGGGGGACAAATTAAAACCAATTTTGTTTGCTTGAAACAACACTGTATCAGGAGTCTGTCAATTAGTTGCCAGCAGAGAACATAGTCATTATATGAGTACCTTCTGGCTATAAAAATTGTCCAGATAGTCTGTAAGAAATCTGGGTTTAGGGAATTGCTGGTAGGAGGCTGATTTCAAAGTTCATTAGGCTGAAACTTGGCAGACCAATTCTCAGACCAGATGTGCACCTTTTATTAAGAAAAAAGAAATTATATCAATCTTTTCAAGCACCTTTGATCTACAACTTGGCAAACAGCTCACAGTTTTCAAAGTTTCATGTGGATGCTTTTACTCCAAACTTTAGGTTAACAATGGTTTTGTTGGGAAAAATTCCACACCCCCTCCAAAAAAACAAAAAAAAAAAAAAAAAAAAAAAGAAAAAAGGCAAGAAAACCCAAACAAACCAGGAAAAAACCCAAAAAAGCCTCTATCATGGGCAAAGCCTTCATGATAGCTGTATTGCACTCTTAAATGTTCCCCCTTCCCCCTCCTCAAATATTGCTTACAAATGGCAGATAACAAAAATGTATTAACATGCCTAGTAGACTTGTTGCCATGCTTCAGTGCCAAATTGAAACCATGCCACCCAATAACAAACCTTGACCTGCAGTGTAATTGCTCCATTTTTCATGGTTTCCTTCTCTGTCCTAGCCATTTCAAATTGCACTGACCTGCCACCCACTATTCCAGACAAGTTACCAGCCAGGAGTCCAGCTCTTAAATGAAACAGAGTTTTAACTTCAAAATGGCATGAAGAATTTAACTGCTTCAAGATGTATTGCTAACCAAAGCCTGGAGTGCTACCTAATATGTGACATCCCTATGGAAATGCCAGCAAATGCTACTGCAGTACAGAAAGAGCAGAAGCTGACTACAGTAAGAGGGGGAATGAGAAGGGGGAGGAAAGATTGGAGATATACTGGTGAGCTTCAACGCTGAGAGTTTTCAAAATAGGTCTGCAAATACAGCTAGATTTTTATTGAATCATGTCAGACACCCAGAGGATTTTGAAGACTTAACAGTATAACTGTCAACACAAAGCAAAAAAGTTGCTGGATAATTAAAATCTGGTTTTAGTGGACAGCTAGTGAGTAAGCAGTAGTGAGTAAGCCTCAGCAGGGACAAAATTTCATGCCAACTTCTGAGACCACAGATTTTTCTACAGTCCTCCTGATGGTTTTGGAGGTCCCCTCTTCGTGCTGAGAGCTGGATAAATGTAAATGTGCTGCAAACACTCTCCACAGGATCCTAGCTCCTTCAGGTACACGAGAATCCAATTTTTAGTTCCAGTAGTGCTTAAAATATCCTCACCCACTTTAGGATACCCTGAGAATATAATGATCTCCCTTTCCTTGCAGGCATCCTGGAGCAAAGATTTGTGCCACATAAGCTATCTGGACATCCTAGGCACTGTAGAATTTGACTCCATCACGTAGCAGAAACAGGGAGAGCCTGTGGCAGAGGAAGATGCAAGCCAGCAATGCCACTGTGGCCAGGCCAAGGAAGGCTGCTGCCCTAAGAGGAGGATGTGGGATGCTAAGGAGTCTCTTTAATTCAGACTGCCTGGGCTGGGAGGGTGAACCCATATGGCCCCATCAGAGCTCTTGGGGCTCTCAGAGCTGGTGATGGCTTGAGAATGGACACTGGCTCCTTGAGCACTGCAGCTCTCTGGATTCTTGTGCTATCCTAAGGTAGAACAGCATCATTTGTGAGGAAAGGCACCTGTTACTCCTAGCTGAACTCTGTTTGGCTGAGCCAGAGACTCTTTTGACTTCAAAGAGAGGCCAGGTTTTTGCATGTCAGGCTCCTCATCATGGTTTGGTGATTAATGGTGTTAATAAGGCAGGTGCTTTACCCTGCCTGGTTGGTGTTTTGTCCCTGGAGAGGTGTAATCCAGTGGAGTGGGAAAAGGATGTTCACATAGTAAATCTTTTACTATTTAAATAGGAAACTTTTTTTATGGGGGATATGAGCAGGGCTAAACACTCCAGGGATCAGACGTAAATGAAGGTTAAGCCTTGTGAAGGCTTCTACCTTGACTTTTTATTAGGATTTCTATAATGACAGAGGCCTTTATGTTTTATAACCTTGGCCATATGGTTTTGTGGCCTGGGAGAAGAGGGTTTGGTGAAGAGCAGGGCAAAGCAGGGAGGGAAGGAAGTTTGCTGTTATTGTTCAGCTTTCCTGTTCTAGGGTGTCCTAGCCTACAGCACATGGCTACCAATTCCACAGTCTTTATGGGGAAGTCACATGGGCATTGTAAAATCATTTGGTCTAAACTTTGAAGGAGAAAATTAATCAGGTGATTACGGACAACCTGAAGCTACTTGACAGCTGAGGGGCTGGAATTGCCTTTCATTGCCAAGCTAGGACAACCACTATCTCCTGAGTGCAGGGAAAAGGGAAGTGGTGAATTTTTCTGGTTTTATTTTTTTTTTCTATAGGGCAGCTGCTTGTGTTCTTTTCATTATACAAGACACAGCTGCACAAAACAAGAGGTTCAAGACCTTCTGCAGAAAGTTCCATTAGTTCTGAGCTGAAATTGAACCATGCTAATTTTAAAGCACTGCAATATAGCCTTTTTATTTCCTCCAGCTGTGGGCCTTGGCTTTCAGCTAGAAAGAGGGGACAGAAATACAGGGTGAAAGAAGAACTGGAAAAAATAGCATACTAGAATTAAAAATAATTTTTAAAGTATCGTACTGCCTCCCCCTGGAAATGAGTACAACCTTTGATGGCCTCTTAATATTTAGGATTCACAATTCAAGAATTCCTTTTCCATGTGAGAAACTTATCAGGATGTCAAAAAATATGAAGAGTGCCTAGAGTACCCTTACAGACTGCATGAAGTAAGTGCAGCTATTCTAGTTCTTTTCATCATAGGAATCAGTGGGAAACCTGTACAAAGACACAAAAGGGAACTGGGGACTTACTTCCTACCCAGTGCTTAAATCCTCTCCATGCCCATGGAGATCCCTCTTTAGACAAATAACCAAAGAACTGTGAATAATATGAAGTTATGATACTAGAAATTCTCAACAAAGGCAAAGAACAAGTACTGAATTTATAGTTCACCTTTGGATCCTTTCAAAAAGCCTTACTGCTAGAACTTGTTTGGAGTTTTCTTTATCAATCAGTACAAAAGTTAAGATAGGAAAAAATGCAAGGATTGATCGGCAGGTGCCCACATGTTTGCTGTCATTTGACTTGGTGATATTTATAAAATGCTACAGAAACTGAGTATTCCTAAGTACCAGTTCACACACTGCAGGAAGTCAACATCATTTCATCCTACAGAGAAAACAAAAAGTTTCTTTACATCTGTAATGAGACTTGGCACATCCTGCACCAACGACTTAAAAGCTAAATGCACTTTTAGAACAGCTTTATATTTCTGCTTTTTTACCATCTATACAAAATAAATGCAGTTTAATGCCTTTTACTTGAATGATACCAGAGTTTTCACTCTGATATCTTTTGAGGCAGTATTGAGTATTTGAATGTATTTCAGTCAGTGTGCAGTTTAGATGGTTCTAGGGGAGCTGTGCAATTTGGAAGTGAGCCATGATCAGCACTGAATTTGCCAAATGGCTTGGTGTGTGGCAAAACCAGAGCAGACATTTAATATCTGTATGCTGACCAGAGAATAAAATGACAAGCATTACTGAGCAACTCCTGGAAGCCACAGATGGGTGGGCCTCTCTAAAATGAACGTGGAGAGTTAATTGCCTCACCTTCTAGAGGCCAGAGCTATGGTGTTTCTCTCTGACCTGCAAATTTCTGCCAGCCTGTCTACAATACTACAATGCCAAACCACTAGCAGCTCACTACATTCCTACCAGCAAAGCCTGGATCTGGCAACTTGGTGCTTTAGTAGCCAATATTAACTTTTTATCCTAAGTAAAATTGTTTGTAACAGGAGTGTTCCTGACATATCAGGAATTTCACTAAGTTAAAACAAGTCCAAAAAAGTGGATTTTGGCTGCCATCTGACAAAGTACATACATGCATGTGTCCTTTCAAATGAGAAAATCTCATCACTTTCAAAGGACAAACTTGTCTTCTTTGCATTAGCATTTAAATTACCACCTGACTTACAGCGGTTGGGTTTTGTCCCAAGCATTGTAAAAATGCTTGAGCATCTGCCCTAAAATCTTCTGCCTTGGAGAGATCCTGGACAGAAAACCCCATAACCTGTGCTGTGTGAAGACTGTGTGAATGCCTGGATCTCCTGCTTCCTCTGGAGACTGACTGAGGTGAAGTGCAGAGTCTTACAAAGAGGAAGATGATCATCCCTAGCCTCCAACGTGCCTGTGGATAACTTCAGGACCTGGTGCTATCAGCTGGATTACCCTTGGGAACAGGACCTGGTTTTAAGAAAAGAAATAATGGGTAGAGATACTGCTATGTCTGTAGTATTTTATATTGAAAATTATTATAAAAGAAATTTTATTTGGGTCTTCTAAGCCTTCTCAAAGAGTTTTAGTGATGACCTGAGCTCTGTATTTGTCCAGTTCCCAGGGTAGGGATATACCCCTTACTTAGTAAACTTTACCTGTAGTGAAACAGTGACAACTCCAGCAGTACTATAGGAAAAAAAAAAACAAAAAAAAAAAAAAAAAAACCAAAC
>VZUI01047924.1:0-21033 GCA_013401135.1 Cettia cetti | reverse complement strand
TCCTTTTCTTTCCTTTTCTTTCCTTTTCTTTCCTTTTCTTTCCTTTTCTTTCCTTTTCTTTCCTTTTCTTTCCTTTTTTTCTTTTTTTCTTTTTTTTCTTTTCTTTTTTCTCTCTTTCTTTTTCTGTAGCATCACTTTGGAAAGAAAAAACTGCCCAAGTGGCCACTGTAGCTACTGAAAAAGAATTAGACTAAAAAGGATAAAATGTTGAAGAGAGCCAAATGTGAAAAAACAATCTCAACTTTTCACATTTCACATAGTTCTGCCTTATTTTTTAAAAGTATGCAGTACCAGTGTTGGGATTTCAGAAGTCCTCAAAAATATTCAGTGTTTGGATCTCAGGTTCTGGTTTGAATTAACTCTTATTTTCAGGCTCTCTTTTCCCCTACCATTGCTGTAAGTACATTTTTTGTAATGCCTAACAATGATTACCACACCTTTTTGATTTCATTTGTCTTCTGTTTGGGTATGAAAAAACCCCCTCAAACCCTAAACTTTCAATTGAGATCAAGGAAATGTCTCATTAAAAACAAACAAACAAACAAACAAACAAACAAACAAAGCAGTGTTTTTGCTCCAGAATCAAGTCTAGCTCATTTTAGCAATAATTTTATTTTGCTACATCATGAAACATAAAACAGTATTTCTAAGTGACCTGAAACATTTAAATTTTTACACACGTTGAAATTTTTTCTGGTGAGCTCAGAAACAGGGCCCTGCCCCCAGCAATTCGTTGGAAGGAAGGAAGGAAGAGAGGAAGGAAGGAAAAGTCAGCTCAGCTTTTCCTGTGATACAAAGTGAACCAAGCAGAAGTACCCCGTGTCTGGTTCTACAGCAGTGAGAGCCTCTGTGCTGAAGAACGAGCTGTTAATGGATAGAAGTGTTTCCAGCAGCACCTCACTTCTCTCACTGCACCCTTCACAGGGAGAATGGGCACTGCCCAGCACCTTGGGATGGTGTCCAGACTCACTGATACTGATTTTTTGTTGCAATCTCTTGAGAAAAAACCTGCAGAATAATATTTTGCATCCTCACAGGTGGGCTCTTCCAATAAAGACTGGTGAGGTGCTGTTGCAAGCGGCTTCCCGGGGCAGATCATGGCATGGCCTGGGTGGGAAAGGGGCTTCAAAGATCATCTTATTCCAATTGCTGTGGACAGGGACACTTTCCACTATCCCAGGGTGCTCCCAAGCCCTGTCCAGCCTGGCCTGGAACACTGCCAGAGATGGGGCACCAACAGCTTCTCTGGGCAACCTGTGCCAGGGCCTCACCACCCTCACAATAAAGAATTTCTTCCCCATATCCAGTCTAAATCTCCTCTTTGTCAGTGTGAATCCATTGCCCCTTGTCCTGTCACTCCTGTGCAGTGGGTGTTCCCCACATTGTGCAGAGGGGAAACCGAGGCACCACAGGCTCAAATCACTTGCCCAAAACAACACAGTAAAGCTGCAACAGCCCAGCAAGAAAGCCTACAAGTTATGAGATAATGATAGGAACTGTCATTTTCTCATTATTTCACGGTTTGATGAGGGATAACACATTACAGAACAGCAGCTGTCCCTGTCATATTGTTAGCCTTCACTTTGTGGATGTGTGAACACTTTACTGAAGCAGTTGGGAAGTGCTGAGTTTTGTTTCTGTGTCCCATGCCTGTGTATTCATCATGCAAATACCAGCTACAAGGTGTTGTCATAGTGAGGGCTGAGGGCAAAATACATATATTATAACACACTCAGCTTGTTCAGTTAATCTTTTTGTCACTCTTCACAGCTTTTTTGTGGTAGGTTTCTGCACTCACTGGAGGTGCCATGAAAAAAACATTCAGCCAGTGCACTTCCTCCATCGTACACGTAAACCTTTGCTGAAAATTGATTTCAGATTAGCTTGTGCAAGAATCTGTGCACCAAATACATGCACACAACCCAGCCAGGCAAAGGGAAGAGCGCTCAAGGTGTTCAATCAATCACAAAAATCAGGCAGTGTTTTGGATGAAACACTTCCCGACCGTGTAAAACCTGCTCGCTGTCCTTGGTGTGCCAGGGCATGCAGGTGGTTTAATGCAGCTTTTGTCTGTTCTGCAGATCTGCCTTTCCCTTGACTACTGACAACATCTCACCAGGCTAAACTGGGGTTTGCACTGCTGGGGTTTTGCTGTTGGCTGTGAGGTTTAGTAAGAACCCTTGGCCAAATTAATTCCTGGCAAAATTCTGATTTGCTCTACAATTATGCAATCACCCCCCTCCAAATCCTGTTACTGGTAGCAGTTCTGACACCTGTTTAAAAATCCCTGTTTTGATCACTTGCAGCCAAAATCAATCCTGTAGTTCCCTTCTGGGGCTCTGCAGGAATCACTAATGTATGCAGGGCTGTACCAAGGGTGGGGCAGAAATCAAGCTAGCTCTGGATGTTCCTCCAACAGAGGCACGAAATGGGGAAAAGAGCAAAGCAAAGCAGCTCCTTCTGGATTTGCACATCAGTGGGAGACAAGCAGGGGAACTGAATTCCTCATCCTGCCCCAGAGAGGAGCATGCCTTGCTGCAATCCCGAATATCCCCTACCCTGAACTGAGCAGACTGAAAGATCTTGTTTAGCTGATGGATAGGAAAATGAGGTGAGCCTTATCTGATGCAGCAGGGACCTGACTGCACAACCCTCAAGGAAGCTGTCGGGGTCAGGTTCAGATCTGCAGCTTTCCATGGAGCAGCAGGGATTTGGCTTTGATGCATCAAATGAAAATGCACTGAGCTCAGTTCAGTGGCAGCCTCACATGCCTCATCTCCAGGGGCCTGTTCCTGGAATGGGATAAGGAATGCCAAGCCCAAGAGCTAGGCTGATTACCTGTCTGCAAGTGGAACTTAAGGAAACTTGGAGTGAAAAAAAATGGAACTTAGAGAAAATGAAACTCCAGAAGAGGCACAGCAGAACAGGGCAGTGTGGCATGAGCATGGACAGCTCTGGAGTTCAGTGACAGCTGAACAAGGGACTTTTAGGTGACCCCTCCATTCCATTTAAATGCTGTTGTGGCCCCTAAACCATCTGGAACCTTCAGTCTCACCAGGAGAATGAACTCCCTGGCTCTTCCTTTCTGCCCTTTGCATGGCTCCAAGCCCCCAACACAAGTCCCCTGCAGGGAGATCTGACACTGCACGAAATAGGCCTGACCCAGATATCTGAAAATGCATTTTTGTACTAAACAAGGAAGTTCCTCATCCTGGAGAAACTCAAATCTTCTACCCTCCTACAGATAGTGTGCATGAAGGTAAAATGCTGAGGCCACTGGCTGAGGAGTGCAAATGACTGGAGTCTGAAGTGTGGCAACCTACACCCCAACCTACCCAACAGGTTTTGGTTAATTGTAAAATAAATGAGCCCTGGCTTTAAAAAATGCATTAACCTAAAACACTGCTCCTCACTTACTTGAGAGAGCTTTTGTTCACTGGTATTGAAAGCACCATATGGGAAACTTATTACAAGTAGTACCTATTCTTAGATGAGCAAACGTCACAGCTTTGTCACAGCAAAAAAGGATCTCTAAATGCCATCACTAAGGCCTGTTGCCTGAGATTCTGAGCCTGCCGTGCTGGCAGATGCCCAGAGATACTTTAGGCCTTGAACACACAATTGGTGAGCTTTTCAAAGAGTAAGGCCAACATCATCTGACCCCAAACAAGCTCCCCAGTCTCAGAGGAAACGAGAAAAAAGGGTGGTGCAAAGGTGTTAGTAAATAGGATATGTCAGTGGGCCCCAACATATTTGCAAATTCCATACAAAAAAGTATTATCCACTTTGTCACTGTGGGATTTCTCACTGAGGGTCCATAAATTGGTCTGTGTTACTAATACAGGACACAGAATGAACTACAGATGTGGCCTTTGAACTATACACTAGGTTCTAAAGCAGATTAATCAGGTAACTTTGGGACAGCTTTAAAAAGTGAGCTGTAACTCTGAGGGCTGCAATTTGGGGAAACCCACATGTCAAAACAGCTCCTTTCCTTGGTAAGTACTGAAAAATGTGAACCACTAGCTTGAGGCCACTTTCAGCCAAACTTCCCCTCAGTTTTGCCATGTATAAAACAGGCACAGAGTTACCTTGCACTGGGTTTTAAGCTAGACTCGTATTTAGGAAGGAAAAAATGAAACTATGCCAGAAGAACTATTTTGAGTCTCTTCATATAAGAAACAGTTTGCAGAACAGGGTTTAGAGATTACTGTATGGCATATTCTATAGACAGAGATGCAATGCTGCAGGAACTAAATGTGAGCTCTTTAATCCCAAGACATATTTACACAAATGTGTTCTATTTCAAAACCGCCTCTAAATTATTTCAGGCAAGCAGAGAACACTCCCTCCCCAAAGTGTTAAATTATGCACAGAAATTGCAATTCCATTCCAGTAAAATGCTCATTCTGATGCTAGATTTATTTTCCCCTCCTGATTAATTGCATGTGCTGAAAAGACCGCAGAGTCCCCGACAACCTGAGGCCGTTTTCCCGAACGCTGCTGAGGTCATGTAAAAAAGCTGCATAATGGGTAAGGCAGGCAGCTCTCATAACATGCCACAAGGCTGGGATGACACACCTTCTGTACACTCTGACACCTGGGTTCCTTTCCAGAGTACAGACCTTTATGAAGGAGCAATTTTAGTCCACAGACCAATAAAGCAAGACAAGTTGCCCAGGTTGGAAACATGGGAGGAGCAGCTCAGAAGAATGTGGCTCTCAACATACTGAATTAATAATTAACAAGACGGACAGAAGGAAAAAAAAAAAAAATCTAAGAGAAAAGAATGAAGTCATTGAGAGCCACATCTCCAGAAGGCCCAAAGCCACTCTTGCAATACTGCTGTGGAGAACTGTCCACCAAGTGCGACACCCACCCTGTTTGGGTTCCTAGCTTGTATGAAAAAGGCAACCACCTTCCTCAGCAACTCCCCTGGGTTTGTGTTTGCTGTGGGATCCTACTGAGCTTGCCCTTACTGCTGTGATTCCTTGGCACTGTCAGGGAGATGGCAAGCCAAACTCCACCACACAAAGTCCAGGTTTTGTACTCTGACTCTGGCTCACAGGCTTTAATGTTCTTGTACTGATACGCAGGACTCAAGCTGCTGGAAGGATCTGAAGATTAGTGCAATTTACAGATGGAAAAAATTCAGCAAAATGTACATTAAAGTAGCCTGAGTGCTACTCCAAAAAAAACAACAAAAAAAAAAACACAAAAAAACCAAAACAAAACAAAACCACACAAAAAACCCACCAACAAAAACAACAACAACAAAAAAAAACAACAGAAAAAAGCCTTGAATACTGCTTTTTGTAAGGGTATGATGCATTTTGGATCTAGAGATGATTTTTTTTCTTTTGGCTGTGAACTTATGTCATCTTCTGAATCTGCCTCTGCTGGTAAAATCTGTTACCACCCCAAGCCCCTCTGCTGGATGTTGGCCTCTTCCAACTGCCTGTGGAGCAGTTCCAGTGAGCACTCCTCCTTTCCCTTCAGATGAGCTCAGACTGACTGTTGCAACTATTCAAACCAGCTTGCCTGATTTTTGCCTGAAAAGCATTAGGATGTGCTCCCACAGACCAGCAGCTTGCTGGGAATGGCAGTTTTCAGCCAGGAGACAATTACAGACAGCCAGAAAGCTGCATGTGAAAAGTGGCATCTTCCTACAGCCTGATTGAAATAACCAGTGTGGGAAACCAAATGTGGCAATTCTGGGACAAAAAAAAGTCTTACTTGAGCTGCCCAGCCTCATCCCTATCCCTGGAAGTGTTCAAGGCCAGGCTGGGTGGGGCTTTGAACAACCTATTCTAGTGGAAGGTGTCTGTGCCCATGGCAGGGGGGTGGAATTAGATTGTCTTTAAGATCCTGTCCTTAATGTCCAATGCAGGCCATTCTGTGATCCTGCACCTTAGCCAGATGCTTGTGGCCTCCAAAACAGGCAGTGTCTCCCCTTTTACCTCCCCAGGGTGCCCTGTCTGGTCTTGCACTGCCTCTGTTGCACACCAAAACCACATGGGAATTAATTCAGCTCATTAATCAAGCATAGAAGGAGTGACTTTTTTCAGTGATTTGCCTCAACATTAGTAGCCTTGTGGTGCATGAGTGACTTCAGCCAGCTCTACTGACAAGCAAGAGACATGGTCAATGTGTGGGACAGACTGGTAGCCCTCACCCTGGATCCCTCGTGGGGATGGTTGGGAGCAGATCACCTCCCTTCTGCTGCTAGCCAGCCCTCAGATCTGCACAGTCCCCACCAGATAGCTACAAACTCCAGAGGGCTGCATTTCTTTAGTTGTGATCTAAGTGAATCAACATTAATTGGAAACATCAATGTAACAGTATCCCTGCCACAGCCCCAGAGTACTCAATTCTACCAACACTACTCAAACCAGACAACTGCGTTTAGACAGTCCCAATTTTAAGCCTCTGTGGGATGTTTCTAAAGAAGCAAAACCCAAAGGGTTTTTCCCTTTATGCATGTATATACACACACATACCTCTCTGTATATGCCCTCTATACTGGTATAACTACATTGATTACTATTCAATATCTTTAGTAAAGGATCTTTGTTGGCACAAGCCCCAGTATGGACACAATTATGTGCTGCTCCCAGAGCCATCAGCAGCCTGAAGCACTCACTGAGCTATTCAATTTTCATCGGGGGTAGTGATTTAAAAACAAACAAACAAACAAACAAACAAACAAATAAACAAACAAACCAACCACAAGTGTATCAGAGGTTATAACTAGAATGAGACTTTAGTAGGACAACAGGAAGGCAAACACACGCAGGTGAGTGTCGGGGAGAGGGGCAGGGGGACGTCAGCATCATTCCTGGATTCAGGCAGCTCACCAGCAAGTAGGAGTCCTTGCCAGAACACACCAGGGGCTGCTAAATTTCCCCGCAAGCCTTTCAGAAAGCCAGTCACCCTCACAGGCTGCTCGGTCACAGATGGAGCTCGATTTCTCTGTGCCAGCACGGGCCCTGCCTCTCCACCTGATCCTGCCCTGCAGAACAAAAGCCTCCTGCTCAGCAGCCGCGGGGGACTGCCGTGCATGCCTTGCTGCCCAGCTCCATCCCATTTCGGCTGGGATGTGGATAAACCTCCTTCCTTGCTTTGCTCCCTGCTGATATCTGGTCGTTTTCAATTTGAAAGCAGTCCCTTTCTTTGTACACACTGAGTAGAGGGGCGGGGATTTCGGAATCCTTTATTTTCCTGACCAATGTGACCATGCAAATGGTATTTGCTGGTGACGCTTCACACCCAGCCTAATTCCACTCTTTGTGGATCTGGTTGGTTTTTGCTTTCATTTATTATGGAATATAATCCAGAGCATGAAAAAAGTACAGAATTACTGGCATCTCTTTCATGCTTTGGTCATATATTGCTACGTAAACTTCCCTATATTCAGGGATTCCCTATTGATTTAACCACAGAAGGTAATAAAACCTACAGCTTTAAAATTGCATGTGAACATTGCAATCAATTCTCAAGCAGATGTCTACAAAAATGCAGTTAGAAAAACAGAGAAAAACCCAAAAAAAAAAAAAAAACAAAAAAAAAAACCAACCAAAAAAAAAAAAAAAAAAAACAAAAAAAAAAACCAACCAAAAACAAAACAACCAAAACAACCCAGGTCACTTGAAGCACATTCCAACTATGAAATACATTTCTCCCACTGTGGCAGCTTAAGAATTCCAGAAAGACCTTGTAAAATGCACTTACCCATCACAATACTTTAGCACACAGTTCCTTCAAGAGCCTGACCCACATGATCTTAAAATTACTATTCTAATAAATCTCTGCACTGACTGAATGGGCATTGGTTGTAATTTTAAATGCTCAACAAGAATGAGTAATTTGTTGCCTTTTTTACTGAATTACTCCCAACATCTCACCCTTTCCCAGATCCATTACAGTTTCAGCCTGGAAACCACTGTGCTGCTTTAATAGAACAGGGGTCAAGTCAATCTGTGCGTGCCCTTGCAGCACCATCAAGGCAGAGTGCTGGCAAGAAACTGGCAGCAGGGACATGAGGCTACCCAAAACCCTGCTGGCAGCCAGCTCTCAACACACAGATAGGCTTTGGGGTTGCTGTGGGGTTTTCTTCTTTTCTTGGTTTGAAGGAAATCTTAATAAAAAGCTGGGGGGAAACTCATCAGTCTGCCTCTGCTGTGCCAAGCAGTACGAGCTGGAGCAGTTCCTGTCCCCATCCACATCCTTCTCTCAATTATGTGCAGTGTGGCGGGCTGCCACACCTGAAGGATGGGAGGGCATGCAGAGGAACCTGGACAAGGTTGAGCTCTGGGCCATGAGAATCTCACTGGGTTTAACAAGACCAAGTGCTGGTGCTGCATGGTCAGGACAATTCCAGGGATCAATCCAAGCTGTGGGGTTGGAAAGAGATGGGCTTTAAGGTCCCTTCCAACCCAGGCTATTCTGTGATACCTTAGCAAAGTATCCAAGCTGCCTTGCCAACAGCTTAGGGAGGTTGAGGTTGGTTGTTAGGAAAAGGTTCTTCCCCCACAGGGTGGTGGGGCACAGAACAGGCTCCCCTAGGGAAGGGTCATGGTCCCAAGGCTGCCAGAGCTCCAGGAGCATTTGGACAGTGCTCTTAGGGACAGGGAGGGATTTGTGGGGTGTCCTGTGCAGGGCCAGGGGTTGCACTTGACGATCCATCTGTGTCCCTTACAGCTCTGCATGTTCTGTGATACTTTGATGTGAAGTTTTTATTTAAAACAGGAGTAAAGACATTTGCAATTCTTACTCACAGAATCAGCACTCAGCTGTGCTGTGGGAAGGAAGCACAGGTATTAACCAGATGAAAGGCTATGTATGAAAACACATAAGACATCCAGAAACAGCAGGCTGGGTTTCTAAATGAAGGGGGGAACGCTGCTGATTTCAGTAGCACTGCAAGCTGTATGACAAATGACAAGCGTAGCTTGTGGAGACACAAAGCTGCTGTTCTTGACAGAAAACCTCTGTGTGCCTGTTCTGAGGAGGGCTGAGAGCGAGCTGGCGAGTCGGGCTTTGATCACCAGAGCCGCTCTCGGGGCGGAACAGCCACAAACCCCTGCCGCCCTGGCAGTGACAGGGTTGTGCCATCCGACACACCTACTGATGCCGGGACACCTCCGCCAACCCTGCAGCATCACCGTGTCTCCCTTCCAACCCCCACCGCTGAACCTTTATCAGGCGGGGGGGACGGGGGGATGGCGGGGCTAAAAAGCCTTTTCACAGCGCTGAGCTGCGGTCCGGAGAGGGCGGGAGCGAAACGGGGTGACAGGGAACCACCGGCGCCGGCAGGGAGCCTGGGGAAGCTTTCGCGAGCGCGGTGTGCACGGGAGGCCGGTGCCGGGAGGCCGGAGCGGTCCCAGTGCCGCAGGTCGGGGACGGGATCGGGGACGGGATCGGGGACGGGGACGAGACACGGCTCCCGCCGGGAGCGGCTCGCGCGGCTCCTTAAATAGCGGCTATAAATACAACGCCGGCGGCGCGCTCCCATTGGCTGAGCCTCTCTCCAGATTTGCATAAAGGGGCGTGGCCGGAGGGCGCGGGCGGGGTGAGCGGCGCGGTTTGCCCGGCGGGGCCGCAGCGCCCCCGAGCGGCCAGAGGGGGGAGCGCACCGGGACCCCCGATCCCGCCATCCCTCGATCCCCTAATCCCGGGCCGCCTCTGGCCTGGCCGTCCCTTTTCCTGCCCTACCTTGCACTGCTCTTCAGCCCTCAGTCCGTGCCCTTGTTCCCGAGGCCACACTCAGCGCCTTGGAAAAGTTATTAGTAAAAACTGAATGAGAAGGCTCTAAAGTTCAAGTAGTGCCCCCACCTCACGGGACCTGGGTGCACTCAAATTGCATGAAAATTACTGGTAAATTGGTATATTGTGTTTTGCTTCTTCACCCAAAAGCGCTGTTAAAATACATTCCATATATTGGATGATAATCATAATTAATGCACCAAACCATTTAGCAAGGAGGTAATACAGGGTATGAAGGATTTACTGTAAAATTTGAGCCTCAGCACAGGAATCGGAGTTGCTATTTTTGACAAGCAAGGCCTCTACTCTGTAGGCTAGAAAATGTCTTCTCCATTTCAGTTGCAGGTCGTAAAAGAGTGTCATGGAAATGAACCCTGGTTTTATGTGCTGAATAAAGGGTGTGGGAAAGGAGACTAAATCTGTGGGTGTCTGGACCAAAAGAGAGGATAAATTGTAAGATCTTACCTCCCCACTCTTAGGCTGATGCATAGCACGGTGCTGTCCCCTGCCTTGGAGAGGCTTCAGATCTGGCCCACAAGCAGCACATCCCAGTGAGGTGTTTCTGGAATTAGGGGGGATGGAAAAGACAAATAAGGCCCTTGGAACTGTGCGTGTCAAGAGTGTGCCACACCATGGTTAATAATGACCATGAAAACCATAGCTGGGCACAAAGCAGTGGAGCAGACAACCAGGGGAGGTCACTCCAAGCCAGCTTGGGGCTGGACCAGCTGGGTAGAAGAGTGGAGCCCAGTTCCAGGCCAGTCTGGATGGGGCTCTGAGCAACCTGGAATAGTGGAAGGTGTCCCTGCCCATGGCAGGGGGTTGGAATGAGTTGATCTTTATGGCCCCTTCCAGCCCAAGCCAGTCCATGATTAAAAAAGTAATAGCAAAGCAGGATGCCCTGAGTACCTGCTTCTTGCAGAGCTGCAATTTGCAGAATTGAGTGATATGTATTCACTGGAATTACCCAAAAATTTCTGAGAACACAGTTCCCCTTTGAAAAAAGAGTTTCCAGGAAAAAAAAAAAAAAAAAAAAAAAAAAAAAAAGGGAAAAAAAAAAGCAAGCTGCTTTTTGGGAGCAGGATTTTGCTTTCTCATATCCTGAGGGGCTGTTCAGAGAGCTCCTTTAGGTCTGTTATCATTGCTGCAAGCTGAATATCTTATTTCAAATGAGGCCAAATTAAGAACGAGATCTGCTGTTGAGTTTTTGCTGACTCACCCTGAAATAATATTAGAAAATGTTCATATTTCTTGGCATAAAAATCTGGGATTTTGACAGCTCCTGGAATTTACAGAGTTGCCCTGATTCTTCAGCAAGACACGGACCTTCTCTGCTTTGCCAGCAGGAGGATGAATCTCTTGGGCAAACAGGAGAGAGATTTCCCATGCCCTGCAGCAGTCACAGGGCTTTACCTCAAGCCCAGCTGACCCCAAAGCCCATCCATGCCAAATACTTGACCTTTCCCAAACTTTTAATCTCTGGGGCCTCCAAATTCCTCCCGTGCCTCCAGACTTGTGCTAAACCCATCACAGCACATCCCAACCTCACCTAAATAAAGGGATCACCACAAATTGTTGCTCAGGGGCAAGCAGCTCCTTCAGGCAGAGCCTAGACCTGCAGACTGCTGCTTGAAAGGCAGCAGACAAAATCAAAAGCCTCAGGATACAAAATACCCTTTTTGTTCAGTAACAGCTCAGCAACTCAGAGGTGGAAATACATGGGGATTGATCTCAAGGCTCATATGCGGGGTATTTTTCTTAGACTTATGGCACTCTGAGTCTTATGACTATAGCAGACTCTCAGCTTTAATTACAGAAAAGAAAGAGTTTCTGCATCTCATGATTCTGCAGGAAGATGCATTGTGGTAGCTGTAAAGGGTACACACACAGGGAGAGAGAGAGAGAGAAGACAAGCCAAAAGGCAAAACGAGCCAGAATCTGTTATATGAACAATAACTCGAGGTTTCTGAGTTCTTGGCATTGGCTGTGCCTCATCCAGCTCTGAAGTGCTGTGAGTGGAGGAACTGCAGCTCCTGTAGGAGTTCCCATTCCCACTGAACAGGTAGAACAATGTTTGCCCACACGCTGCGTTCCTCAGTAATTCTGCTTGAGCTGAGGTGACCTAGATCTGCCTGACAGACTTATATATTCCTGAGTGCAAACATAAATACACTCTGTTTCTGCATTTAATTTTTGAGCAGCTCTAATTAAGCTTAGCTTTGTTTAAACACATCCAGAGCTCCCTTGGTATTCGGCCTGCAGTGTGAAGACTCTGCCATTCACCAGAAGAGCTGGGCCATAAATGAGAGTGAATGGCAGCTGCTCCTGCATCCCTGGAGGCTGCTGGTGGAACCTGGGGGTTCTGCTTCTGCTGCAGCCCCAGGGACATGTTTGAGCCTGATGGGCTCCCACAGGGCTTGTGTGCTGAGGGCAAGGGAAGGCAATACAGAATGAAAACACTGAGATCCACAGGCTGCAGGTCTCAGTTGTCATGTTAACTCATGTTTCATGGCTTCGTTGCGTTTGCGTGCTGGAGAAAAGCAGGGAATGCATTCAAGGCCCAACACACAGCTGGGTTCTTGTGCAAATAACAGTTAAAATGAGCAGTTCATGTTTCTCCCTCTCTCCTGATTTTCCCATTTCAGCTGGCAAAGAGTCCAGGCTTTTAAAAGCACTTTTTTTTTTTTTTTTTTTTTTTTTTTTTTCTTGCAAGAATGAGCCATTTCTGATCTCCATCCCCAAGAAATGACATTGATTTGTAAGGGACTCAGACAGACACATCTGCAGACCAGGCTCTGTAAAGGGCTACAGGCCAGACCTTCCCCTGCTCTGGCAATGTGCCATAACCCCTGTCAGACTCACCTTCACTACCCCTCTAACCCTGCCCGTCTCTCTGCTTCCAAACCACCAAACTCAGTTCCTTATGTGGCCAAAGACTGGGTAGGTCCCAATAGGCAAAGCACAGGGACCTTCCCAAGCTGCTGCCCCACAGAGTCCCACTACCATGGGCCTGCTGGCTGCTTGCACTGGCCCTTGAGTCTTCTTGACCTCAGAGATGCCCCACATGCCTAAGGGTGGTGGTGCTGTGGCTGGATTTGAGTCCCTGTGTCCCAGTGCTCCCTGTGTGTAACAAAGAGGTGCACTTTTGTGTCTTGAGCACTGACCCTCTACCCCAGCAGTAAAAGCCAGTCTGAGAAGAACAAGTTAAGAAAGGGGAGCTATTCTTGTGTAGCCGCCCTTTCCTTGCTTTGTTTCCTTCTGATGTCAAAGAGATCCAGAAGCTGAAACCTTTCTGAGCAGCACCACCATGCTACCTGTGAAGCTGTACTGCCTCACCAGCTGAAACCTACTCAGACCACAGCTCTGTTTGCTCTTTCTACCACAACAGCAGTTGGTTTGTGTAATGAAACACTTCTTGTGTTATAATCAAAACCTACTTACATGGTGCCACCAGGGAGGCAGGCTTATTGCTTTGCCTGTGTCTACATGCACATCCAGAGATGCCAGTTTTCCTCCAAAAGGCACATAGAACAAGAATCTGGTCATGAGAAAATGCAAGCATTAGGGTAGGAAGTTCTTGTTGCATTAACAGATTTAAAGTACCAAATGATAATACATTTTATAGTCTTCCATTCTACTGCAAAGTTGTTATGAAGTACTTGAAAGGCTGACTGCTCACCCATTTTAAGGCATAATAAATGATCACACAAGAGGCAGTGCCATAAAGACTCAGATCTGTGATCTATAAGTACTCACACCATGCAGCCAGCCAATTCCTATCAAATCCTATATTGCTTTTGGCATTTCTACACTGTTCAATGCCCTTGTGAGTGCCAGGTTACCCTGAACTTTATTATACATGGCTTTGAACATTTCATCAAGTCCTTCACTTGCTGGAACAATAAATAACCACTCCTAACTAGGCACAACTCTGGAAAATTAAAATTGCACTGACGTGGAAAATTAGCCCCTGATAGCAAGACTTCAGCAGCTGGACCAGTGGGACTGTGCAGACCAGCCAGGGAAACACTGAAGCTGGTGGTGGGAAGGATTTAGCTGCTTGAAGCAGAGCTGTCTTGTGCTATTTCAGTCATGTGTGCATGTCATGCCCAGCCCTTCCCTGCCAGTCCAGAAGGGCATGGGACTCTCAGGGGCTGTGTGTCAGACATGCCAGGCCCATCTGGGTGTGTGGAGCACTGTGGGATGTATAAACCAGCCAGTGGGAGGCTGGGCAGGGTAGACAAATGTGCTTAAAATAGCACTGCATGACTACATTTAGGCAAATGAATGCTGCCTTGGCACGTCTGAAACCCTGCCCTGTGCTGTCATTCCTGTACCTGATGCAAGGCAGGGGGGAGGCTTGGTCTCCTGGGCTACACAGATCACACTGATGCAGTGCTTAGAAAAAGCCAAGGTGGGGAAGGAATGATGAGTTAGGTGGAAACTGGACGGGTGAGGCCTTTTGGAGGGGTGACAACTTGGGGATTGTGGGTTTTGGTTCCCTCTAGGTCGTGCCTGAGGTACCTACACCCACCTGCAATAGGATCCTGCCCACGGCCGACCCCTGCAGCCATTCCCTGCAAGCTGGAACGTGCAGATGGGGGTGTGTGCCTCACTGCTGGCTCCATGGGCTGCAAATGTCTGAGGGGATCCTGCAAAGGAAAAAAGAAGTGCTGGGGGAACTCGTTGTGAGCTCAGAGCAAGGAGGCTTCTCCCTGCTGGAAGCGTCTGCTGCAGCCAAGGAGGGAAAAAAAATCGTCTTTGTACACAGTCTTTATAAATAAGTAGGTTACACGGAGCTTGTCACTGACTCATGCTGCTGTCATCCCAGGGAAGCAGCTCCGCCTGGCTCTGAACTCTGGCTGCCCGGCAGGATTACGTGGAGAGGCAGCTCACTGGAGGGGCTGGATTCAGCCACACCACACAGCTCCACTGCAAGCTCCTCTGGAAACTGTGCAGAACTGTAAATTTGCCATCTTTTCTGGGCTTGGAGAGACAAGTTTTGCAGTGAGCAACAACCCTGCCACATTTCCCATTAATTTGTGATCGGGCAGGAAGGAGAGACCACGCATCCCTGTAGCACAGAAGGCTCTCCCCAGCAGCCTGTGTAGTTTGCTGGGGGAAGGGACAATAATTTTGGCTTTTGCCTTGTTTATAACTTAGCAGAGCATCACTTCAGCCTCTCCTCTTATTTCCAGTGGTGATATCTGCACCAGTAAAGCAAAGAGAGTCCGGGCATGGCCTCAAGCAGCAGCACAGGGCCTTATGTGGTTTCTAAGTGTTAGCACATTCCCTGCCACTGTTTTGGCCCATGGTGCCCTGGGATGTCCCAGCTGGCAGCCCTGGGGCTGGTCCTGACCGCAGAATGGGTGAGCTCACCCTGTCCTGGGGAGAAAATGAGGTCAGCCCTGAGGACATGAGCTGGGCTCTGGGCATGCTTGCCTGACCTCAGGGCAGAGAACAGGCCCTGGCCAATTGCTCACTGCTGCAGACACTGCCAACATGAATGAACTCTTTTGCTCAGGAAACCATAGCAGTGGTGCCACGTGCCACAAGAGTTAACAGTCTGATGCCATCCTTTTGACTGCTGAGGTAATCTCAGGGGCTGCCACTTGATTTGCAGGTTTTCTGTGGGAAGCAGAACGCCCCTGACCTCTCTGCCAAATGCTAGATGCAGATGCTTCCACAGGACATTGCTGCATCCTTAGAAAGCCCTTGTTGTGCTGGTGTGTGAAGTGGCTTCTGAAGGCAAGGTACAGAGCTGCAGACAGGCAGATGAGAGAGATGGAGCTCATGCTGGGCCCAGGGAGCTGCAGCAGGTAAACTTCTCCTGCAGCCTTTCCCCACTGAAGTGCTAATGCAGAGCAGAACAGAGCTTTCAAGCAGTGCTTCCAGCAGCTCAGCACTGTCAGCTTGCTGGCACCCCGACGGCGTTCTCCCAAAGCTGCTGAGGAAGCACAGTGTGCCCCAGAAAAAAGTCCTCAGAAACTTCTGTGAAAGCTTAGCCTAATGCTTTACATTGCAAATTCCTAGTGTGACTGATGGAGGGACAGCCCTGCCCATGTCCCTGAGATCCCAGTTCAAACGGAGGATGGTTAACACACCTCATGCTGGCCTGGGCTCTTCCCCCAGCCCATGTTCAGGGCTGTATCTCAGGGGATTGAGGTATCACTCTAGGGAGCAGGTGGCCATCCCTTGGCATCTTACACAGACTAAACAGGTCCAGTCCTTCCCTATGTCTCACACCAAGCCTAGGCTCCATTCTTGCCCTGTGTAAGCCTAGTTTGAAGCCTAGAGCATTGCCTTGTGTGAGCAGGCAGGAGTTCTGTGTGGGCTGAAAATGTTTCTCCTCCCAGAGAGAGGCACTTTTAGTTGTAAGACCTGTGGCTCTGGCTGCATCTGAGTGGTGTTTCCTCCCAGCTGCTCATGGCCAGGGAGCTCCTGGCTGCAGCCTGGGCTGATGGCTCTGCATCCAATTGCAGCCTCAGGGAGATGGTTTTTGGCATCCCATTGTGACAGTGCTTTTTCCTCAGACACCACAGATCTTTGCTCCAGGCCATTTTGATGCTTTTGGAAGACAGCTGTGTCTAAAATGCAAATGCATGGCTAAGACAGCTTTGAGCTGAATGATCACAGGACACCTTTGCAAAGAGTTAAATTTGCAGCCATGCAAAAACAAAAGCAGCAGTCTAAGCAGGTTTATTTAGGGCTCAAAAAGCAACCTGACATTTGAAGTCTGTCAGGTATTTTCAGAAGTCTGCCTCTATCAACATCGCCTCTACCAGTGGAGTCGTTTTGTGTCGGTGCTTATGTTCTACATTGTCATTTTTCCCCAGCACAACCACTGTGTATCAGTGGGGATGTCACAAAATGCCTTCTGAAGGCTGGAAGGAAAAAATGAAGGGTTGGGGAACCAGGAAAAACCAGGTACAAAGGCCCCATGGCATTTGAGCAGCACAGCCTTGGACACCCATCCTAAGCCAGGTCGTTGTCCTCATGGTACCTTGCTGCTTCTCAAAGCATCCAGTTAAAGATAAGCCCTGCGGCATCCCTAAGGAGTTGGCACTAGGTATGTTGCAAACAGATAAGGCTACAAGTTTCCAGGACACTAAAGAAGTACCATCTATTTTCCCTGGAATTCAGATTATTCATAACATGCTAGTGATAATTTTGCATCTCACCTAACAGGTGGTCTATTAAGGTTTCTTGGCTGCAGTTGCAGAAACAGGACTTCTGGGCTTTACAAGCAGCATTTATCATGGCTGGCAAGGTAATTTATTTGTGTCTTAAATACTTGTAATTAGACTGCCTCATAGCTAGTACAGTGAGGAACAAAACAGACTTCAGTAACACACGGATAAATAATTCAAAGAGCATTCCTTAAAAGAGGCATTTGTTTTTCCTCTCTGTTCCCACTGTCACTTGGAGTTGCTTGATCTAAAAGCTGGGATCAGTCTCCCTGGGGTTTGCAGGTCACATAGCTGCCACCCCTCCCGGGAAGTTGGAAAGTTCAGAGAAAACCAAAGCATTTAAGAGGGAAAGAAGTTCTGTAATGTCAGCTTCTCTATTCTGGAGAGCCAGCTCCCAGCTGCTGCCTCTCCAATAGCTACTCCACCCAGCCCTCAGATAATAATCACAAGCTATTTCGCCAGCTCTGTTTCCTTCTACATTTTTGCTGTTAACTCCATCAGCTGAATGGATAGCATTTAGCTCAAGAGCACAGAAACTTATAGAGCAAAAAGTTGTTATTTGGGTTCTGGGTGATAAAAAGTGTTGCCCCTGGTCCTGCAAACTACACAAACATGTGCAAACCTTTGTTTCAAGGTGTAAGAATGAACTTAAGCAGGGGTCTTGAAGGAACAGGGTCAAAAATGCATGGGGTGCTTTGCCAGGATGAGCTGATCTCCTAAATAGACGTGGATGTTTGTAATGTCAGATTTGTAGGGAAAATCACTGCTGTAGCCTGCCCTTCAGGCTGTTCCTGGGGAGGAACAGCTGTGCTGTCCAAAGGCCCAGCTCTCCTGCTCCCATTCAGGCAAAAATCCCACTGAGAGCAAGAGCTGAGACAGCAGAGTGCAAATTGCAAAACTGGATTCAGATTGGCACCCGGTCAAAAGCCAGGAATCTTCAGTGATAAAATGTTTTCAATTTTTCAAAGCATGCATCAGATTCTGAAGCATATTTTAGTTTTCAAAAGTGTCATTTTCTCCCTCAGTTGCTCACAGTTTCCCTCACACAGAGGATTATTTTAGCAGCCCCAAATACGTGTATCTGCATGTGCAAACTTCAGCAGCACGTTAAAGAGAACTGCCCAAAACACTTCAGTGCTCATGAAGTGAAACTCAGAGTGTCTGACATGGAAAGTTTGTATTAACTTAAGCTCAAATAATTCAATCCATCTGCTGCAGAGACCTAATAAAACTCCTTTTGCTGGACTGGTTTTCTCTAAGGCTTCCCTTCATCTGCACAGGTCTCTAGGGTTGCTTTTCCTGGCCACGTTTGCTGCACACAAACAGCATCCATACTCAGAACCTGGTATTTCCCAACAAAATCATCCTCATGAAGGCCAGGAGGGTTTTCTCTCTCATCTGCTCACGTGACATGGCTTCAAAACATCATCTCTGGTCTCCCAGCTTACAACCCACATCTGCAAGGACCTGTGAAGCTGGAGAAGTGCACACATTTTCCCAAGGCATCAGAGCACTTCAGCCAGCACACCAAGGAAAAGCTGAGGGGAGCTGCTGTGTGTATAAACAGCACAGGCATGTCCCCACCTGTTTGAGGGCTTCCCTCAAAGTCCACTCAAGAGCTCAGTGTGCTCCATTACTCACAAAGGTTTTTTTGAGGTCTCAGTTGCTCAGATAGAGTAGGAGTTTCCAGTGCCCTGGGACAAGTCCATTCCCAGCTGGCCAAGCTTGTCCTGCAGTAGAAACCCTTTATTTCAAAGGCACCTATACCCTCCACTGACTGATTGTCCACTTGGTGAACACTTTGTCCTTTCCCTGGCATTCAGTCCTGGAAAATTAATCCAGCCTTAGGCAGTGGCCTTCTCCAAATCCAAGGGCTTTCCATTTTGTGGAAAGCAGCTGTGTTCAAGATCTTTCCATTCCATGCCAGCATGTCAAACGAAGGTATTTCCATCCCATAGCCCCCATCTCCAGCTCAATGTGGCAGGGAAATGGGGATGAAAAGGTGAAGCAGCCCTCCAGACAGGATTGTTCTGCTGGCACAGGTGTGCTGAGAGAGGCCCTGGTGTCACAGAATCATAGAGCCACAGAGTAGACTGGGTTGGGAAGGACCTTAAGTGTCACCCAGTTCCACACCCTGCCATGGGCAGGGACACCTTCCACTATCCCTGATTGCTCACAGCTCCATCCATCTCCTTGGACACTTCCAGGATTGAGCAGCCACATCTCTTGGCAGACTTCACATATCTCTGTGGCCAAAATCCTCTTATCAACACCCAGCAAATGACAGCAGTTGCCAAACGGGAGAGGGAAACTCAGCTGGGTGCAGACAACTGGTGATGGTAATTTTCAGCAATGTAAATGTGGGGAAGCAGCAGCAGTTGCTGCAGGTCGATGACATTCAGGGATGACCAGAGAGTTACAATTTCTTCTCACTGAGCTGATAGAAGTAGCTCAGATATCTCTGCTAAGCTTCTGTTTATGGAATGGTTTGGCTGAAACCCTCTTCTTCATCACATTGCTTAGTTAGTCCTGGTTTCACACAGCACTGTTTCTAGCAGCTACTGCAAAGATGAGAGTTTCCTAGTGGGGAAAAGTTGATCACAATAAAATCAGCAGCACCTTGCCATTTATTTCATGGCAGTAGGATTTGACAAAAAAAAAAAAATTCTACAAGCCTTTGAGCATTTTGATTCCATGAAGAGCATGCAACTAGAAAAAGACTTTGCTCAAGAAAATGTCTATAAACAAAAGGGAGCTCAGCTAAAACTGGAAGATGTGAGTCTGAACAAACTCAGCACACCCAGTATCTGCCAGTCTGATTTGTAGGCAGGAAGTTCCAAAATGATTGTTGTTTGGGCAAGAACCAAAAGTTTGGGTTCCATTTCTGTGCTAGATAATCAATATGGTCTGAGGCCAAACCCCACAGCTTTTCTAAGGCTAGGCTATTTCTTGCTTCATATTATTAGGCACAAGAGACAGAGCTGACTTGGATTTACAAAATCTTGGCTCAGACAGAGTTAGCATGTCTACTGAGGATGAGTGTGTGTATTCTCAGTTAAGGCCCCTTCAGGAATCGAGTCCTTTCATGGAATTTCAAAAGTCCAGTGGAGGTGCAGCATTCATTTCTACCACAGCATCACTGGTGTGTTGCATGAAGAAGTATAAGATTACATCCAGAGTATACTTGGATTGTGGAGTTTGTCCTTATTTCAGCCCCAAAGCAGAATTAGCCCAGGCAAATCCTGGAACTGCTGCTCCCTCTGCATCCATGCTGCTCCTGCCTGTGGTCAGGCCTTCCAGCATCAGGAGTCACAGAGGATTCTGTCAGGAACCCGAGTTCCTGCAGAAAAATCCTTTCCAAAGTGGTTTCCCGTGCTGCACTGCTGAAATGCAGCTGACTGGAGAGAGGCTGGATGCAGTGCAGACACACCACAGAGCCGCTCTGAATTTGAAGGGAAGAATAACTTTTCCCAGTAAACACTCCAAGGGGAATCAAGGCAGTGATTTTGGCAACAGCCAGGATAAAAAGCATCTTTTTCTCTGGGAGGGTTTTCTGGAGAGTTTTGGATGGCTCTGGAAACTTAGAACAGTTTTCCACCTTATCCAAAAGATGGCACTGTGAACATTACAGCCACGCTCTGCTCCTGCCCTGGTCTGGCCCTGCTCAGCTCCTGGGGGCTGATCTCACAGCCCACCCTGCTGTGGCACCCAGGTTTTTACAGCATTTTCCGTAGCTGATTGTCTTCGTCCCAGAAGAAAAGAGTAAATCAAAACCTGACTTGGTTCAGGCAGTGTTCGATTCCTCTAAAATCCAATTCCTCAGGTTTTGGAGCAGCTTTGTGTTTTAAAGTGAGATGGGATGCAGGGGGAAACAGTAGAGGGATGAGGGGGAGAGGGGATGAGCAGGAGCAGAGGAAAGCGCAGGGGTAGGGACTCGTGTCGGGAGAGGGGAGGGAGGGAGGGAGGGAGGGAGGCAGGCAGGAAGGCAGCAAGGAAGGCAGGAAGGAAGGCAGGAAGGCAGCAAGGAAGGCAGGCAGGAAGGCAGGCAGGAAGGCAGGAAGGAAGGCAGGAAGGAAGG
>VZUI01047922.1:0-51671 GCA_013401135.1 Cettia cetti | reverse complement strand
AGGGAAGGGAAGGGAAGGGAAGGGAAGGGAAGGGAAGGGAAGGGAAGGGAAGGGAAGGGAAGGGAAGGGAAGGGAAGGATGATTTAACACTTGTGCTGGAGGAACCAGGAATTTCTCAGTCTAGGAGGAGATAACTAAGTGGGATGTGATGGAAATGTTTAAAAGTCACAAATGGTGTAGGGTTTTCAAGGGTTTTAACAGTGCAAAAACTAAGGGGAACACATGAAGTAAATACATGGGAGTACAAGAAGGTGAAAGGATACTCTTTCTCCTCTCAGTTCATAAGCTTTTCTTTCTTACTTTTGAACACCAATGACAATTTTCTTACTCATTTGTATAGCATATTGTGGATGTTCACATTGATTCAAAGCAGCCCACAAAAGCTCTTAAAACATGGAGGTGTCACCTCTGACTCAGGAGTCACTGAGTTGCCAGCTGTTCTAAGGTGAGAAAGCACATCTGGAAAGCAATGCCCTCTGCTTGCACCATGTGAATTGCTGTACTAATCGACTTCAACTGATACCAAACAACAACTGGTGCCAAAACAACTTCAGGAAAGGTGCCAAGGGAACATCAGCCTGTTCAAATTCCATTAAACCTTTAGCTGAGTTTTGCACACATTCTTGATTATGTCCTTTCCTGTAGCAGGTGATAGAGAATAGGCCATTTCTGAACCAGGCCTCAGAATAATAGCACAAATAGTGTCAGATCTTAAACATTCTCTGGTTTGAAGAAGGTGAAATTATAACCACAACCAAGAATGGATGTACAAGCTTCAGAGCTTCTCTTTTGTCCTTATTTTACCCTGTCCCCATTGCACAACTCACCAAGGCTGGATCCTATGTCAGAAAAGGCAGCAGGACAGAAGGGTTCAAATTCTGTGAAACGTAATCCTTAAAGTTTCAAAGTGAGAATAAAAAGAGAAAAACCTAATTCTAAAGCTTAATTAAACAAAAAGTTCAATAAGCTAATTGGAAAAATAAGATAAAATATTGCAAGCATATGTCTTCCATGGTGGTGCTATGCTTGGGCTTGTAGTATGATGATAGTGTGAGAGGAAAGAGTTAACTGGTAGACTTGCAGAATACATTTTCAGAGGAATAAATGATAAGGTAAAGGTTAGGTGCTCATTTTTTAGGGCTGTGGAAGTGGTAATAAAATGGCAGATGAAACTCAGTGCTGATCAGTGATACACATGAGAAGAAACAGCCATAACTTTATATATGCAATAAGGTAACTAGCACTGGACAGGCAGCTATTAAAAGAGGGAAAATGCTCTTTCGAATGGTAATGCTTTTCTCAGATAAGAAATGTCCTTAGGTAACAATGTAAATGGAAATATATTAAAACCTGGCTACTCAAATGTTTTGCATTCGTAAGGAGAGAAAAAACAAATAATTGCATGTCAGGATGTTCACTCACCAGGTTACACAAGGAGCATGAGCCTATTTTGGAACAAGCCTGCTCTCTGCTTATTATCTCCATCAGACATTACAAATATGCAAAATACTCTGGTCGGTGTTGTTTTTGAAGGATGGTTAAAGCAGATGGGTGAATTGATTTAGGTGAAAATAGAAACTGGCTTCTAATCTGGTCCTTTATTTTTTAAAGTGCTCTCTCTCTGAACCTATTTTTCTGAAGTTTAGTAAAATCTGAGATTCACATGCTTCTGCATTTCCTGTTTTTGACCGATAGAGGAAACAGAAACACTGAAATACTGTAAGATGTTATTTTTAAAATATTTACACTCAGCCAACCAGGAAGTTCTGGAAATCTTGCAAGAAGTCTAATCCTGTAGGCTATGTAATCCAAAAATGGTCGCACAAGTTTGTCCAGTATTTCAGGTATTTATAGTCCTATCTGATGAGGATCAAACACATAGAGAGAGCTCTCTGTTAGTGCGGAAAAAATTCGGCATGTGTTGCCTCTGAAGAGCTTAATTCCCTGATGGGAAATATGCAGTAACCCGAGCTGCAGCTGGGTGCCAAACGCCAAGGGGCCGTGGGGGAGGTGGGGGCTGGGTTGCCACACGGGATAGGAAGTCTCGGTGGAGGAAACTGCGACTGCAGCTGCGGACACACATTGCTTTCTGAAGGGTGGCAGGGACTGCAGGATACTGGCACGGGAGGGATGGAGGGATGGAGGGATGATGGGTGATATGTGGAGCCCCAGTAAGAGGACTGAGAAACAGGCAGGCAGGAACTGGAGAAACCAAGAGCAGCAGTCCAAAGGCTGGGATGGTGTGGGGAGCAGAGTGCAATGCAGGATGTATGTGGGGCAGCAAGTCCATACATGCTATGTAGCAGAAGGCAGAAGACACAGGGGGCTGAGGAAAGTGAGGTGTGGAGAAAAGGGGATTAGACCAAGAGTTTTGAACAGCAATGACAATGTTGCAATATATTCAAGGAGTGTCGCTCTGCAAAGGTGTGCCATGAGGTGGGCGGCAGTCAGGCAATGAGCCTGAAAGAAAGAATGTCAAAAGTAAATGTGATTGACTTTGAGCTATGATAGAGACAAACAATTCAGAATGGAGATATTCATCTAACAGAAAGAAAGCAATGGACAAAAAAACCCCAACAAAACCCCAAGACCTAAGTTTATGTTACAATATTCAACTTTCTTCTGTACTTCTGGTTTCTCAAAAATCTTCTTCTCCTTATCCTGCTGGAACTGTCTATTGCAAGTTGTTCAAGCAGAAGCAAACAGTGCATCAGTGAGTGGTAGAGTACCAGAGCAGCTGGCATGTGAAAGCTGATATTAATTTAGGGATGGTACTTAACTGCCTGTGTATTTTGTGATTTACTCTTTGGTTTAAACTTTTTTATACCTTGATTACTGATGGTATGAATGTTATGCTAAAGCAAGCCAAAGAACTGTTCAGATATGTTTAACATATTGGATGTGTATTTGGTTCATGTAACTGATGAAGCAAATGTTTTCCATATTGTGAAATCTCATATATATATTAAACAACTTTTTATGGGACTCTATATAGAAATCTCTTCTGGAATTGCATGAAGGCTGGTTTTTTTTCTATGACATTAGTAAAACATGAGAAACTGAAAACACAATAAACCCCAGAACATTTCATATCATTCGCCAGAAGAAATTCTTAAGCTGTTTCATCATGTTCTAGACCAAAAAATGTGCATTACATCAGCTTCCATTTTTGTGTATTTTATAAAATATGTCTTGTAGGATGAATGTGTATGAGCACATTGTAATATCCTTCAGTCAGATATGTAGTGAATGGGAAGGGGGAAAGGAGGAATCGTTTCTGTTAGTTGTGTCTAAATAAAAATAAGAGAGCTTGAAAGTCCCTAAAACTTGGGTAGTAAGACAGCTAGCAGCAAGAAGCCACCAAATCCCTTACAACAATCCCCTGCCCCCACCACTGCTCTGGGAAGCACATTCTTGACTTCCTACACAGCCATGCCTGTGAGGCAGAGACCTTCCCCTCTTGAATCACAGGCTATCTGAGATCTCTTTAGAGCCACTGCATCCACACTGCATTTCATTTCCAGGGAGCCAGCACAGATATCTGACGTCTGTCAGATTATCACAGAGCTCATCATTACTAGTGCCTCAACAGATGATATCTTCCTCTATTCAAAGATATCAGTCTTTAATTGTCTCTGTGTGTGTTTCACCACCAGCACAGCAATACACTCTTATGGGTGGTGTTGTAAAAGCAAGTCACTGCTTAGCTGGCATGTGACAGACTGTTTGAATCCTGAAAAATTATCTAGCAGTGATAAAATGTTAGAGATTGTCCTTCCCACTATATACTTCATTGCTCATACTGACTCCTTCCAAATGACTTAAATTGGTGAGGCAACCACCAAACATGTTCCATGTCAAAGCTGCAAGTTCAACACATAGAGCAAGAGTTGCCTTTAGAGATGCTGTTAAACAGTAAAGCCATGCTCAATTAATATCTCTAAACAGCATTAAATGAGAATTAAACACCATGCAGTTGCTTTGAGCAGTAAAGTGAACTAGAGTTTCTCTCCAGCGTTTGTTAAATTTTATGTCAGTGAAAAGATTTTCTATAAGTTTTTAATGAGTTGTGCTCTCTGCATGGAAAAACTTTGACCAAATGTGTATTTATACTATTAATAAGTACTGCACACAAATCAGAATAGTAATTCATGTAATAATTAGGCTATAGTATATAGTTTAACAAATATAACCACAAATATTTTAGTCTGTTCACAAAGAGTTTTTAGAATAAATATTTTAAACAGGGAAGTAGTTATTTAGGACAAAATACTATGGAAGAATTTTGGGAAAGGGTGAAAAATGTAAGAAGATACAAAGTGCATGAAAAATTATGACTCATGCTTGTGGTTTTATTACCTAATATCATGGTATTACAAAGTTGCTTCAGATTTACAAAATGCCCTCTGAAGTTACAGATCTCCAGAGAACGTGTCACAAATCAGAGATACTTTGGTCAAGTGAAATGGAGAAGGAGATGTGAAAAGGCAAACCAGAACTATTACCAGTAAGTATAAAACCAATTAGCCATCTATCTGTATGTAAATAGACTATTTGTATGTATCAAATAACCATGCCACTAATCATTATTTGCTTTTGTGCTCAAAGTATAAGGCGGTAATGACTCTCGACAGCATTTCAGGCACCCACTGCCTGCTCAGAGGAAATATTATAAAGAGAGGAGACAATGGCAGTGGGCAGTCAATAAGGCACAGTGTGGGCAATACAAAAAAAATTAAGGTGGAGGATTAAGAAGGCATTGGTTGGGCTCTAGAACAACTGGAATTTGATATGGGACTTCGGTGAAGAGATTTAAGACAAAGGCTCCAAAGTGTGAAAATTTGCTTTGTATGCAGAAGCAGGAATTTGAATGTCAGGGTAACCAAAGAGGAGGACAGTGAATGCAGTGGGTGTCAAAGCAGGTGATGGCTCAGAGGTTTTGATCACAGAATCACCAAATGATTAAGGCTGAAAGGAGCAACCAGTGGGTGATCCAGTCCAGCCTCCCTGCTCAAGCAGGGTCATCCTTAGAGGACATTGCACAGGAGAGAGAGTTGTGCACATTGCCCATCCAGAGAGTTCTTGAATACCTCCAGTGAGACAGACTCCACAGCCTCACTGGACAATCTGTTCCGGTTACTGTTCCAGTAACCCACACAGTAAAGAAATTTCTCCTCATATTCAGATGCATTTTCCTGTGCATCAGTTTCTGCCCATGGTCTCTTGTCCTATTGTTTGGCACCACTGAAAAGAGCCTGGCTCCTCTTGATATCCCTTTTTCAGATACTGATAGTCTTTCATGAGGGCCCTTCAGAGCCATCCCTACTTGAAACTAAACAGGCCCAGCTCCCTCAGGTGTGAGATTTTGTCAAAAAATAGAGAGATTTTGTAAAATCCATATATGGTCAGACTGATATGGCAGAAGTATACTGCAGGCTGTATGTGTGGAGAGTAAGTCAAACACTGTCCTCAGTTATAAGTTTCAGTGTCAAAAAATGGTGCCAGAGATAGTGTGGAAGAGATCAAAAATGTTTAAAGAAATACGAGGAGCTTGTTTTTTGTTGGAGACAGGCTAAGGTACAGGCTTATGTGGATGAAGATAAGGTAGGGTGGTACCTAGCAGACGTAAATTTCTGAACCATTGCCTCTAATGCGAGGCTTGTTACACATTTGGCTGAAGGAAAAAGATTGTGCTGAAAAATGATGTAAGGAAAGAACTATAAAAACAAAGAAAAATATGTATTTGTGGTGGGGAGGGTGTCTGAAGCTCTCTAAGGATACATGAAGGTCATGATGAGAGAAGCTCAGGAAAGAATTTATTGAGAACAGTTCTGTGAGATTAAGGAAGGCATAAATATCTTGGTATTGGATCAGTGTGGATGAGTTAAAGCAGAAGTTGATGGAGTAGTTTAATACTCAGACAAAATTTTGTCGTGGAGTAAGAACACAAATTTAGAGTTGGAAACTGTCTTTAGGAGATGGGTCTATGGATAGGAAGCATGCAATGGAAAGTCAGCAGAAAACTGGGGAAATGAAGGAGACAGCAAATATGGCTGAGAAGTGGTGAGAGACAACATGAGCAGAAGACATCCAGAGGTAGAAAGGAGGAAAGAATAAAGAGAAGTGCAAAACCAGAATTGCACTCTTCATTGCAGATTAACCACGGTTGTAGCCATCAGTTACACGCTGTAACAGAGTAAATACTTTCATCTGTGGAAGTCCCTAACATCCTTTCCAAATCAACAGAACTTTCCTGACTGAGAAGACAGCAATTTCACTGTTGCCTTCACTGCTATCTCGAGTAAGGATTCCTGACAGTTTGTCCAGAAATCAATTTGTTTCCATAAGAAGTTTCATGAAATAGGTTTTTTTCCCTAAAGGAAAGGAAAAAAAACCAAAGCCTGTGTTAGAAGGAACCTTCTCATTGAAAATGGACCCACATACTGAAACCTAAAGCTGAGATGCTTCTAAAACTTTACAACTTCTAAAAATACATTGAAGACAATGTATACAAGGCACAAAATCAGGAATCCAGAGATTTTTTATCATTGGTTCACATATTCATAAATGATACACAGTTTCACTGGCTGTCAGATGCAGCTGAGTAGCACCACCTTTGTAATACTGTGGCCCACTGCCCAAGGTGTTAAGAGAGAAGAATAGCATATCCAACTGAAATTACAGGAAGGACTACAGGCAAAATGTAATGAGATGATCAGTGAATGCAAATGAACCCCCTCACTTAAGACTGTGATAGAATGACTTCTCTGAATAGTAAGAAAATTTCACATAGGTTTTTATGCCAACAGATAAGAGCATATTGCTAATTTTAAAAGACAAATTACTTGAATAATTATCCTCCTCTTTAAATATTTTCTTAATTACTCTCAGCCATATCTTCAGTTTTAAAGCAGAAAGTTAAGTGTAAGACTGACAAGCTAGAACATGTTAAAACTTTGCAGGTATCCAAATCAGAACTGCTGATAACTGGGCTTAATCTGTAGGACTGGTATGTAGGAATACCCTCATTTACTTCCTAGATGGAAAAAATAAAGACAGAAGGATCAGGCCTTACATATTAATTATTCAAGGGTTACATTTTTGTACTAAAGCTGAAGGTGTGCATGTATGTGTAAATATGCAGATAGCCAGGCAGACAAATAGAATTACAATGCTTTTTTTCTTTCCTGGTCTAAGTAAAGACCCTTCTGTCACTGATCACTGGTAGGTTTGCTTTTGCTCCTGCAGCACCAATACCAGTTGTTAGCTGTCTCTGAGAGTGGGCTGAAATGCACCAGCATGGCAGGGACTGGGGACGGGTGGCACTGAGCAGAACAGCTTTGCCCTGCAATGATACACTTGAGCTTTGACAGAAGACTAACCCAGTGTCAATCATCCTGTCTTTGCCAATCAAATGCACATCCTTCCAGAGGCGCCTGCAGTTGACACTGGCACCCCAAACATAGCAAAAGGTTAATGCAATGACATTTCAGAGATGACACATTGTCAAAGGCCCAGCAAAAATATCAGAACCAGACTGTGTTTAGGAAAAACCAGTGTGTTTTACAGGACACACACATGACGACGACATTCCCAGAGGGGATAGGTTGGGTGTAAACACCCTTGAAAGACCTTGTTCAAGGAAATCAGGAGTTGGGAATGGATAACAGCATAATAAGGTCTGGCCAGGACCCTGAGGTTCTTTCTTTTCCTATCTGTGGAAAAAAAAAAAAAAAAAGTCCTTTTGCCAGAGCTCTGGCTAACCTTTGCCAGAAAAATGTGGCATTTGCTAGAATGACAAAGCTTTTGGAATCTACAAAGCTAGCCCTCCATTTAATTACAGGGATTTGCAGGACAGCTTACGACTATAAAATACATAACTTCTTTTTCTTCTTAGGTAAAGATGCATAACTCTCCCACCTATTTTCAAAAGGGATAATTGACAATTAAAATAATTCTGGTAAGGCAAAACCTGCATATTTAGAAAGTCATATTCCAATATGTATCCCTACCCAAATAGATGCTATGTGCATTTCAATTGCTCCCACCCTATCCCCATAAATTTTCCATTTGTTTCCATTTTTCCTCTGGTTTGCTTGCTTTTTCATCTGTCTCATGTAGAAGGCCCCCACTCCTGGCATCTTCTAATCTCACCTCTGTGAAATGCAATGTGAACATTCATTCGACTCATAACTGTGAAGAGCAAGGGTGTTTGAAAAAAGTCAGATTATTTTCTTTGTCCCTGACCATCAGCAAAAGAGCAGCTGAAGCAGGCACTCTTTTCTTTCTGATACCTCCCACTGACTACAACTATGCTCTGCTGACCTATCAGGGTTACAGATAAAGTCAGTATGTCTTATTCATTTATTTGTTATTTCTGTGGCTTGTTTGTTTGTTTGTTGGAACTTCAGTGCTGTCTGAAGACATAGTTAAGTGCATATGCAGTCACTGGGGCTAATGGTAGAAGAGGAAGCTATTTCAGAAAAATTTGGGGCGTGAAATAGAAATCAAAATGTCCAGTGATAAAGGCAAATAAATTTTATAAAAAGAGCAAGTTAAAAGGCAACTGTTTCTTCCCTGAAGACACTGGTAAGGACTTGATGGCTGCTGTTATCTGGGCCTGAGCTTCTTTTCCTTGACACCTGTAGCAAAACTTCCAGTGACCCCAGTAACTGTAAGACGGTAGTCAATATAAGCTCTTACTCTTGTCTCCTGCAAAGCTAAGTGCCACAGACTGGCCTTGCATTATGCACTGATCATCAGCTACTTTATCCCACCAATGTACTTTTAAAAATGCAAATATTAAGAAGTATCATTTCTGTTCTAATGAGTGTTCCTACTTTAATAATAAGAATAAGCCCAAGCCAGATGTTCATATACAAAAATTGCCCTTGAAGTATAGGATAATAGCTTGTTCTGACCCCTTAAAACATGCTCCATGGTCAAAGGAGACAAATAGTCAGTCCCTGAGAGGAAATCCCTTCCTCTGGTCTAGGAAAATTCTTATTCTAGGAGGTGTTTTTGCCTTTGGGGTTGCCTGTCTCTCTTGCTTGCTATGGAGGCAGTCTGGGCAATGCACAGTCCAAATACCTAACACGTAGGCACTAACATTGAGGTGAATTAAATCTTAACCTGAAGTTCAACTACAATGAACTTTCATCTCCCATATTCATCACCTTCCATGTCTTAATCACTGTCCTGTAGTATCATTTTTGCTTGATTCTATCACAGTAACATCTACAGGAGAAACTTCTGTCTCTTCCAACAGTCCTTCTTTCTTCCTCTTTGGGACAATTTCAGACAGAGAGATCATCATAATTTACCAGCCAAGCATCTATTGATATAATTACTTAATTAGACATGAAGGCCAGGGAGTCACGTCCACACAGCACATATATAGCTGGGTGGTGTGTGTTCATACCAGCAGGTTATTTTAGACTGGTGGCTGGTTTTGAGCCATGTGTGGATCAGTGGACCTTAACAACTGCAGGCAGCATAAGCACCCTTAGAGTCCTACTGGTAAGAGAAGTGTGGAAACTTTTATTTCTCAGTTTTGCTCCAGGGCAGGGACTGGAAAGCACTGACAGTGGCCTTGTGCTTACCCATTTCTCTGGTGAAAATATTCATGTTGTAGGTGACAAGGAACTGTAGAGGCAGGTTGCAGTTGGATATCATGTTTGAGGATAATATTACCACAAAAATATCCAGCATCTAAGAAGTTGATGTCTATCCCCAGAAAAATCAGAATGTTTCAACTAAAATCAACCCAGCTGTCAGATCCAAGAAGGAGAGATCCAGTGGTATTCTTGGACATATTTAGATTGAAGAATTTGGAAATTATGTTCTAGTCCAAAGAATAAATTGTTTGCTCTCTTCTCATGCTTGCTTATGGACTGAGAGTTCTACACAATTAAATTATTGTTCTGCAGGAGAAGATTTTCAGAAGGTGATTCATAATCTCTATAGTCAATTAAGTTTTACATAGTTTCAGGTTGAAGGTTGTACACTATCAGTAAATGTTTTCTGTCTGAATTACCAAATGTTTCCATAATTCAGCTTAAGATAATTGAGGTGTTAATCCTCTCCTTCTTTTATGTTTGTCTTTTTCTACTCTGAAATAGTCATGAAAGTTTGGTAAAGGGCAGGTTACCTATCCTTGTGCACAAAAAGATTTATGACTTACCGTTTGTTTCTTGAAGAGAAATTGTTCTGGCTGCTGGACAGTTCTTCAAGGCAAGCAGAGGACATCTCTGAACTTCATGGGCTAAGCTTGCTGAACCTACAGGTCACAGATGCTCTTGTTTCAGCATTTCATTATCATGAGGGAAAGTGACACAGTTAAAGGTCTAAGTAATTTTCTCTATTCCAAGTGTTTCCACTGGTTCTTTCTGTTTGTGTTTTATTAAGCTGTACATTTAGATTTGGAAGCAAGATTTCACAATACACATTCTCAAATGTTGCAAACTGGTCTTGGAAAAGCAAAACAGCCCCTGTAGAACTATTCAGCCAAACAGTGATTTTTTTGGTGAAAGGTGAAATCAACCAAATAAATAAGGCAAGCTGCAAAAAAAAGGTTGTTGCTGCTCTCCTCATTAATAGAAAAACCCCAAAAGTTATAATTTAATTACAGCTTTATGCTCCTTCTAACGGGACTCTTGCAGCCAGTTACAGTTTTCTGTATCTGGTCTCAGACGTGCTTACACAGTCTACGTGCGTTCTGGGCCTGCATTGCAAGCACCAGGATCATCTCTAAATGAAGGGCACATGGCTGTGTGTGCCATGTAGAGTTAGTTTTCCCTGGGTTGTTCACTCACTACAGGTATATTTATAATGATTAACCAGAAAAGCTGTTATTGAATGATTATGTAACTTATGTGTCGGGATTTGGGACTGTAAGCTTCTCTTCAAGGGTTGTGAAGCAGTTGTATGCTGCCTCAGAATACTCTTTGGACCTTACCAAGGCCTGAAATTCTTGGAAGAATTCCTTGGCAATGGCTGAAAAACTGGGTACTTGTGCATGTTCAGTCTTCCAGATGGTGGTCTATAGACAGACCCTTTACTGTACCTTGTTTATGCATTTCTTTGGTCTGCAGGATATCAGGAATCTTTTTGACTTAGCAATGAATTTTAGCTTTGAGCCCCACTGCAAGGAAGTGAATGCAACTGCCTTTATTAATACAAATTGTGCAGTTGGACAAATGTAATGGCATGAAAATAGCATGCTGCTAACTTGCTTTTGAAAAGAAACTTGAAAGAGTCTGTATACAGTGTGACTATTACGTTGTACAAAATATTCTTTTGAAGAGATGAAAAAAAATATTGTTATGCTTAGTATTTTCATCTGTCTATTAACCATTCCAAATATAGTCCTTGTTAAATATATGGGATGGTAAGCTTTTTACAGAAAGAGCTTCTTTTAGAATTGCTCAGGCATATAAAAGGTTGCCTTATTTTACAGACTAGAAGTCAGCTAACACAGAACATGCTTTTGCATTAGTATTAATTAATATTATTTTTCCACAGACCATTTAGCAATTATTTTCTGTGTATACAAAGAAAATGTATCCATAATAAAGAGACCAACTTAGGGGGATGTAGCATGCAAAGCGCACTACAAGGTCAAATCCAGCCCAACTTCCTTTTTCCCTTTCATTAATATTTTTAGATGGAGTCTTCAAACTTGTAGGTGGTGACTCAATGGGATTTGATATGAAGATGTGACACCTCATCTTAAATTCCTTAACCACATTTCTTAAGTTGACAGGAATGTCAGGAAGTGTGCCTGATAAGGCTTGCTGTCCTCTCCGAGCTGACTAATCATACATGAAGTCTTGGCAAGAGATAACCAGGTTACAGTAGAGCCAAAATGACATCACATCAACTCAATTTCATATCCTGTAGACACCAGTGCCTATCACCACTCCAGGTTGCTAACATCCTTGACACACAAATGGTATTTTCAGTCTCTGATGTCCCCCTTTTACCCTGTGTCTGTCACTCTGGGGTAAATCAGGAACAAATTTGTCACTAAATGTAAAGAACCATTAACTCACGGGTACTTTGTCATCTGAAGCATAATTTTCTGTGCACGGCTCGCCAATCCCTGAACTCTAGCTATTTGCATAACAGTTTGCTGTATGAATTTATGACGGAGGATAGTGCTGAACTTGTTAAAATTCCATGTGAATCGCAGCACAGAAAATGGACTGGTGCTTTAAATCTTGGAGAGTTGTTCACATCAATAATGAATTTCAAATAATTTATTCACTTCAAGTGTAAGTGGTTGGCATACAGTCCTTACAGCTGGTTTGTTGAGATAATTGATTTCCATATAGTTTAAAGATGGGGAAAAGAAACATATGACAACTACAGCGGGTTTCAAGGCAATTGTGAGTGCCATATCAGTTTAATTATAGCTCCATCTTTAGCTAACATGGGTTCTGTCCTATTGGAATGAAAATATCCCAGCAACTTGAAATGTAACAGTGATGAATTTTTTATGTTCTTCTACCTACCTTGTATGCTCGCTTAGGGCACTGTTACAAGTACACTTCTAGCTTTTTTCAGTGGATAGTTAACATGACATGCAAGACTGGTCTGCATGACACAGATAACTCAAGGGAATAGCAACAAAGTAAATGAGATGCATTAGTATCTGGATGTGAACTGGGGGGATATAAGTTCTCAGAACTTCTTGTTTAATTTATACAATTGGGTTTTTCCCCCCATGCATAAGATTTCCAAATGGTAATCATATTCAGGAAATGAACTGTTCCCACTTCAGGTACTAATATCAATATGTAAAAGATAATCATTAACCAGGTGTACTACTCAGCAGTGCCTATTATATGTAAGCAAGCTAGCTGAGGTGATAAAAGAAGCTTTTAGTTAAAATGTAGTTATATTGACCATGGAGACACTGGAAAAACTGCGAGGTTTTTTGTTTTGGTGGGATGTTTTTTTATTGAACACTCTATGCATGAAACAAGGGCTTAGCGAAACAAAGAGTGTAATAAAAATTTGCTTTGCAGCTAACAGCTCATGTATGAAACACTCCCTTTGCTGAGGTCCAATCTGGCTGGCCCTATATGGGGCCATTTTAAAGGAGGTGGGCTGCACCTCCATAGGCTCACATACAGGACATGCAGAGGAGCAGAGAACCAGGACTGCTAGAAACCTCAAACTGCACTCCGGTTTTTTCCTTTCCACTAAAATTGGTTCACATAAGTAATGTTCTTGCAAGTAGAAGAGCTTTATTTCATTCTTACTCCATTCATTCTTAAGTTTCACAGTGTAGTAAAAAAAAAGTAACAGACTGGGTGCCCAGTAAACTTTCCGGCAGTCAGGAATTCCTTACTGCGTTTCTGCTTTACCTGATGTAACTTCCCTGATTACCATCAGGGTCCTATATTTAAGTTCCAGTGTGAAGTTGAGGAAATTCTTGTAGGCTGAGACCATAGTTTTGTTTTAGTTTAATAGAAAAATTCCAAGTATATCTCAATATTTTTTTCTGGCATCTGAATATGCTGGAACAAATGAGAAAGGACTCTCCTTTGAAATAAGTTATTAGCTGTAGTGGTGAAATAAGGGCTTCAATAGTCTAGCTTGACATAGATGTCACAACATTCCCTGCCATTAACTTCTTTTTTTACAGATATATACAAACTTTTCTCTTGCTTAAGAGCTGAAAGCTCCTCTCCAGCTTCCAGGATTTCTTTCGGAGTAACTGTTGAGGATCTGCAATTTAAGGCAAAACACTTGGTTAAAAAAACAAAAAACAAAAAACAACAACAACAACAAAAAAACCCCCCCCTAAGTTTTCTGGTACTTCCAGCTCCAATTCCAGAATACAAGATTTCTTTTAAAATTAAGCACAACAGTAAGATGCTGCAAAAGATCCTGTAGGTCCCTAATAGTCACCACATAAATATTTTGCAATCCATAATCACATTACAAGTTTCCTCCCTGTTTGTGGCTCCAATATGTAGCTTTGATTCTGTAAGTGTGCACTATGAACACATATTCATAATTTGGGGTTGGAGCCTGGACTGAGTCTTGTATCAAGATGTCCCTGTGGGGAGTCACATCAAGATTGTCTTAGTCGTCTTAATTTAAAGACAGTAAAGACAGTCCTGGAATGATGACCAAGAGCTCTGGGGACTTAAAAAGCCTTATTGGCACACAGCATTAACACTAGAAAGAGTTGAGATGAGTAAAGGAACTAAAATGTGGCATCTATGCAGAACCAACCCTCCCTAGCATCTGTTTTTACTATACAACAGAAAATTTTGATTGCATAAGAAATGTTGGTGGTTGATTTTGTTTGCAAGCTGTTCCTGAAATGTATCAAGAAGTGGAAGTGAACTGGAAATTGTAACAGAGAAATCTCCAATCAAAGTACCCCCAAGACTTCCTATGGGAGAAAAAAGTTGCAAAAATACCCTTTCACTGTTAAATATAGGCTCAGGTCTTGTTGATATGCCTGAAGTGGCTTGTTATGGGCAAGCAGGAATTCTGCCAATGGAGATAAGGTAGCCAAGTGTGAAATCTGCTATAAATAAAGGAAGTGTTCTGCAAAAGCACTCTGCCATGGGATTTAACCTTCTACAACTCTGAATCTAGTCAGGTGAGTGGCACACAATAATAAATAGATGCCAACAATTTTTTGTGTGTGTTTCACATTTTCATTATATATTTCAGGTTGCATTTTTGCCTCCCAAACTGGTGAGCTAGCTTGAATACTAAATAGGTAGTGGGGATGGACTCTTTTCGTTTTTAGTCATTGACAGTAATTTGTAACACCCTGCTTCCTCCCCTCAGCCTCCGCTGGTAGAGAAGGGAAGAGCAGGAGAACAGAATCTCTCAGTCTCCAGTGATGGATGCAAAACTGTCTTTGACTTCAGAGGGGACATGGGCTGTCCAAGCATATAGTAACTTTTGTAGCTTTTAGGACAAATGTTTGTTAGGTCTCAGAGTACCTGATTTACTTGCCATCCTTAGCTACCGAGGAGCCATATTCAGCTTCAAAGGATAAGGCTTAAAATCCCAGAGCTATATAATGCTTTCAGGTATTATAAAACAACATTTCTTGTGTGCCATTTTTGTGTAAAAGTTGTTCCTATATCTAAGAAGAAACAGCCTATTAATTCTGTATTTTAAAGTCTGCATAGAATACAAGGAATTGCACATAAATTTTCCATGACTTCTAAGACGTGACATAAAATGAGTCATCTACAGGACTTTGTCTCTCTTGGAGTTAGTGAAAAAAGCCCTTGAATGGTTTGAATCAGACTCCAGATTTCCAACTCTTATTTGTGGTGATGAAAAGTATTTCTCGATATCCCAGACCTGCAACTACATGGTAGTACATATCTTTTCAGCTTTTAGAATGGGCTGTGTACTGTGGCAAGTTCGTAGTCATGCAACAGGAATTATCTTTCAGGAAGTCATGGGACAACTGTATCCACGATTATGAAAACTGCATTCAGAAAAGAAAACAGCTTGGGCACATTTTTTGTTTTCCTTGCTGAAGGCTACCCTAGTGGGGCATGCCTTGAGAAGTTCTGCAATTGCAGCAGAGATGCTGTCAACAGGAGCGGCAAAGTTTGTAGAGCTAGGTTGAACATCGTGGATGTTGATGGGAGAATGACCTTTTGGACACTGGAACCACAGCCTGCATTGTCCCGGCTTTGGCCAAGACTTTTTTGCTTCTATGTCCAACCTAAGCACTTGATTCACACCCATCGCCCCAGCCAGGGGACATCTTGCTGCCTACTTGCTGTCTTTCATTGGATTGTTTCTATATACAAATGGATGTCATCTGCTGGCTCAAAATCTTAATATTTCCATTCAGTTTCTGGCCAAGTGGTGTTTGATTTTTCTAAGTTGCTGAGAGAGTAGATATGATTGAATCAGTGTGTTGCAGAAAGGATGTCAAGACAAATTCCTACAAATGAGAATTTATTAGCAGGCTCCACAGTTGATGGCACATATCAAAAATGACAACGAAGAAAAAGAAGTTGGGGGAAGGAGGGGTGCAGAGAGAAAAACTCTCCCCAGTAGCAAGCTGGAAGGAGAAGCTGTGGTTGGCATCCTGAGACAAACAACTTCCTCAGGCATCCTATCCAGGGCAATAGGCAGTTCCAATACAGCACTTCCCCTACAGCAACTACATTGTTTTGTTCAGGACTCACTCAAAATCTCTATTGATTGTTCCCATTTCCATTAAAAGCTTTGAGCAGGGGGAGATGCTGTGTGGCTGGTTAGTTGGTGAGCTCTGTATTTTTGAGTCTCTTGGTTTAAACCAAAGCTACAACCAAAGGAAAGAGAGCAGAAAAGGAGTGCTGGTCCTTGCCCTGGTGACAGTCACTTCCACTGGAACGTGCCATGCCAGCACTATTGGAGTGCACAGGCAATATCCCACCTACCTCCAGGAGGGCCCTGTGATCTCAGGAAATCCTGGTGCCACTGCACCATTTCCATGGTGCCAAAAGCATCATTCATCCCTTCCAGTGCCATGCAACAGAAGACAAGGAATGCTTGTGTCCCTTCACTATAAAAACCATCCAACTTTCCAACCTGAGCAGGACACACCAGTCACTGCCCATGGGAAGGACAGGCTCCTGTAGGGAGTTTTGTTCACCTAAAAGACACTTGGAGGTAGGCAGAAAACTGTTGCTGGTGACCATTTGAACACCTGTAAGCACCATTGAAAAATAACAATAAATTTATCAGCGAATTAATTGGTACTCCTGAAGTGCTTGATTAGCTGGTGTGAAAAATACATTAATAAATCCTACACATTACTCAATTAGATGTTGCCTAATGTTTCAGATTACAGAAAAAATGGAAGGCCATATCTCACATTAAATATTTTCCTCCTTTTGCAAGACTGTGTGTGAAGATTCTCTAAAACTTCTCCACATCAGAGTGCAAAATGCTGTTTGTAGAGCAGAGGATCCAATGCAACTGCTTCTATGCTAAGTTATTTGTGTTTGGATCACAGCGTACACATACTGATATTTGTGTCAATGTAAAGAGTCTCAAGGGGTAAAATAATAGTATCATATTTTAAAAAAACCTGGATAGCCAATTTTAGTGGTTTATAGTACAGAAATTCCTGGAAACAAAATAAACATTTATTAAATAAGTGCATCTCACTTATCCAAATACTGAAATAAGCATTTCACAATTAGTCTTGTAGCATAGGACTATGCTATGCTGGACATGATAACGCAAGGAAGCAGACATTTGACAAAAGAAGAAACACACAGAAGTGCTGGTTTTGTATTCATGCCTGAGCAGGAGGCCTTGATTTATTTGATGTTTGTTTGCATTACCCTAACTAATGTTATTTATCTAGATTATTTACTATTCATAGACCTCTGTAAACACTGGCAACACACACCATCAATATGTTTGCACTTCTGCATCTGCAGTGATGGATTCTGACCAGCCTTTTAGAAACATTTCATAGTCACTTCCTTCTAGAAACAGCACCTTGCTGTTGAAGGAATAAATTTGAGATCTTGACCCCATATTCAGTCATCCCTTTGTGTTAACTGATTTCAGATTAATCATTAGAAATTCTCATCTCCACATAAGTTTACAGACTGTAACAACGAATATTGTGTGGAATTAACTTTTCACAACTGAATCTATGATACTCATATTAGGTATATAAAACCTAAGCACATATAAAATAATAAAATAAATGTTTAATTGTCTTCTTTTTACTTGTTCTGATGATAAAATATCAATGTCTTGCAGTAGTTCTCAATTAGGATGAAAAACATTTCAGTTGTCAATGAATATTCTGTTTTGCTGCTTTGTTTATAATGAAAAAAAGCAGCAGCTAAGTGTAGAAAGATTTATTTTCACTTTTATCATTCACTTACAAGAAGTTATTCTCCAATTACTTATTAGCTGTGGAATAATACTGAAATTAAAATGAGAATCCCAGTCAATATTGCATGCATCAAAAATGATGAAAATCTTCACTTACTGAGAACTGTGAAATGTTTATTCATTTTTAGACACAGAGTCCTCCAGGGAGTGCTACAAATCCACACAAACTCACTGCACCTTCAATGTTGCATTTGGAGTGTTGATTTAGATGGAATACGTGTAAAAACTCCTGTCAGCAGACAGCTCTCTAGTGACTATACGTCTGCAAAGGCTCAAGAACATAAACTATTGCAACAAGAGTCTGGAATAAATTATGCTCACCTCACAAATTCTAGATCTGCTTGATCCACAATAGCAAAGGAAAAACAGTTGTGTTTTAGAATTAGGGAACCTGAGTTTATTTCATCATCCTCTGTGTGTAATTTTAGACTGATATTTTTTCCTAAAGTAGCAAAATGTTAATGAAATCAGTGAAGGAAAAAGGATTGGTGAAAGTAGGACATGAAGTGATGTGAGACCAGTACAGCAAGTTCCCTGAACTACCTCAGAGCTGAAGGTAAAGAAGCTGCCTTGTCTTCAGGAAAGAAATGAATCAAGTTTTCACCCTGCAGCATTCTACTTAGTTCAGATCCCTCAAAGCTATTCTGTATTTCCTGCAAAGATAAAAGTACTTCTAGCTTGTATCTCATAGATTAAAAAGATCACTCATATTGGAACAAAACAACAAAACAACTTCTCCCAATATTCTGTCTCCAGAAAACCAAAGTAACTACATGGTGGTTCATCACTTGGTACTATTATTGACCCAAATTTTTCATTTAATAGGTAATTCAGGATTTGCCTTCCATGAATTTACTAAGTCTTTACTGAGTTTACTTATCTTTAAGGTTTTGCAACAACTTGTGGACATGAAGGAGGCTCACACCTCAGCCACCTAATCTGTGAAAAAAAAGAAGCTCTCTTTCATTTGGTTTGTTCCCCAGCAATGACTTGTGTACCGCTTGTTCCTGCATTGTGATAAATTGTCGATAATATTTAATATTCACCTTCTCTGTGACTCCTGAAGAAATGACATTCTATGTTAATCCTCAGTCACTCCTTGTTCACACAGACATCTCATACTCTTTAAGACATCCTCATTCAGAATCTCATCAACAGAGCTGACCATTCTCTCTGTCTTTCAGTGTATTTTTCTAAGTTTACCCATAGCGGTTTTGAGATGAAGTGACTGTACGCCACAGGCTATGTATAACCAGAATAGTTTCTGATCTGTTCTCCATTATTTTGCTGATGTTCTTAATTGGGTTTGCTCCTGTTGAACACACAGCTAACATATTTATCAAGCTCTCCAAGATGACTTTCCTGAGATGAATTTGTTGATTTAGTGGTCACAGCCATGTAGATGTGTTCATTTTTCCTACATGCATTGTCATTATTGAAATAGAATGTATTGACTATTATTATCCATACACTCATAGAATAATAGAATCACAGTATCTTTTATGTTGGAAAAGACCTTTAAGATCATCAAGTTCAACCATTGACCCAGCACTGCCAAATCCACCGTTAAACCACGTCCTCAAGTGCCACATCTAAAGTCAACAAAATACCTCCAGGAATGGTGACTCAAACACTTCCTAGAGACAGCCTATTCCACCGCTTCACAACCCTTTCCATGAGGAAATTATTTCTAATATCCAATCTAAACCTCCCCTGGTGCAACATTTCCTCTTGACCTATCATTTATTACTAGGGAAAAGGGACTGATCCCCACCTGGCTACAGCCTCCTTTCAGGCAGTTGTAGAGAGCAATAAAATCCTCCCCCTGTGCCTCCTTTTCTCCAGGCTAAACACCCCCAGTTCCCTCAGCCACTTCTCATCAGACTTATGCTCCAGACCCTTCCTTGGCTCCCTTGCCCTTGTCTGGACACACTCCAGCACCTCAATGTCTATCAAAAGGTGTATATCAAGAGGGTTTTTTCTTTTATTGTTCACAAAAGTTTGGGGTTTTCCATCTTGAGTAATTCTGTGTTAGTACAGATCTCAGCCCAGGTTTCCATGGGTTTCGCTGAGAAAACTGGTAATTTATTCTTTCTTCCTTATTTGGTTCCCTCACACTTTTTCCCCATTTTGAACATGCAGTATTTACCTATGACACAAGTCTGATTTGTACTGTCCTATTGCAGCTACAAACAGTGTTTCAGAGAATGAAATATACAATTGGTCTTCCTTGTCATTTGCCTTTTTAGTTTCTTTACACATTATTTCTTTATATAGTTCTTACATCCTTTCTGCTTCAATTTTCATCTCTATCACTTTCCCTCCCTGTGTCTTCATGTTCACTTTCCCATCCAAGTTCCCATACAACATCTTTTACTGTTACCCTTTCCTGGATGACCTCAACCCTCTCCTCACTACTCACATCTCTTTATGCAGGCTTACTAGAGATACAGTATCTGCATCATTTCTCTCATTCCACTGTCCATCTATCACTAAAAATAGCAACCAGATGTAACCTGTGCATGAGCTAAAGTCACTGAGTCTAGGGGAAGTCTCTTCACTGGAGTATGTAGGGTTTGGAGTCAAGCTTTCTCTGAAATCAGGCTGACTTATGTATGAGGCTGGTTTATAGACACCACACTGCTATTCCCAGCAGATTTTGGGAACAGGAAATGTGCCTCTTTCCCTCTTGGGATGTTTGACCAGGTGACTTGGATTCCACGATAAGAGGGGGAGATCTGCCCTGATGGGTTGGGGTGCACCAGGCTGAAACACTCTTCTTGGATTCATCTGCCTCTCCAGTGAATTGCATGCAAGGGGTGAGTAGCTCTAGGAGGAACAGGGTGAAAGCTCAGGAATCTATGCCTTCCCTAATATTTGGCATAATGGGGATATACTCGGGGATAATGGAGCTGCCAGCAGATATAGAGAAGAATGAACAAAGCTGTGCACCAGGCAGGAAGCTGATTAACTCACCTGGGCTTGCTGCAGAGGCAGCAGCAAAACACAGGAACCAAACACTGTAGCCACCAGCCTGGAGAACTGTGCTGAATTTTGCTCTTTAGTCCCATGGCTCCTTCAAAGAGGTAGCAACCACAGCACAAGACAGCATGAGCATAGCAGAGACAGAGCAGCCATCCTGTCACCTGTCTGTGGCCCATGATGAGGATCATCAGAACTGGGACATCATAGTGGAATTTCTTTAAGACAGGATGGAGCCTTCCCACATGATGGGACTTCTTTCCTCATACCTCAAGCTTTGATTGTCTTAATGCCCTTCTTGATGTCATCATTTCCTTTTCTTCCTCACATATCCAACACCCTTGTTTTATCCAGTCATCACCAGGGAGCTCTGTGGGATTCAAGATTCTGAGTATATAGAAAATTTTGTGAGATGGGAATACCTGGTGATGGGCAACAAAAGTGGCAAAGACCATTTCTGTGATGTAGCTTGTTACCTTTACTGTTCTCAAAGCCATTTGTCAAGCACTAAATTAATTAAAAGTCTATCTCTACAGGACTCTGCTCTTACACTCACAAATACTTTACTCTTCCAGTGGCACTGTAACTAGAAGACATATCTTGTAGAGTGACATATCCTTACCTCCAAATAAATACCCTTTGTGAGAAAGAGTGATGGACTGAACTTCTTTGGCAATCTGAGGGCTGCACTGGGGAGTGAAGGTGCCACAATCAACCATTTCAGGGAAATAACTGAGTGAGTCAGCTCTTATGTGCTACAAGTTCTAACAGCTGTAATAACCACACCGTGTGGCCACTGCTCTGCTTTGGTGTTTTCTATTGGGTGACCTCCTCTTCAGGGTAAGCAGAACACTTCTGCTGTTACACTGCTTTTGCAAACAGGTTCTTTGTGCCAAATAACATCACATTTTTGTTGGAGGTTCATGGTTACTGTTTCTTCAGTACGTCTCTAACTATTTTGCCAAAGCCACCCATCCTCTGCCACCTATCAAGTGGCAAGAGGAAAGAATGTGGCTTCCACTATGCTGAAGGACAGGGGAACGTGGTGAGATGAGACAAATACACATCATCACCTCACAACACCTTCTTTTATTTGATGGGTTATGAATCATAAGAGACTATTATATCTATAGTGTAGAAACTAGAAAGTTAAACCCCCACAGACTAAGAAATTGCAGCAGTGTTGTGAAGCAAAAGATGCTAAAGCCCCTTCTGATCTAATATACCAGTGACCACAGTAATACAGTTTTTGTAGTGATTCTTTTCAGCAAGTAAGCTAAGTCCTTATGGACAATGCCCACAGTTTACACTTCTCATAAGAGCAAACGTGTTTTATCTTTTATCTAAACTGTTTCCACACTTCCGTACGCTTCCAGTTATTTATCTTAATTGTGGGAACAAAAACAAATACACTACATGTAAAGAAATGACTTGACCTTCCTTCCATAGGCCACATCTTATATTCTTTGTGTGCTCCAAAGCTACCTTGCACTCTGATTAACTTGACTAGGAGCTGTGTTTGTGTATATTCTCACACAAAATGTATATATAACCTGCCCTCACATGGCTCCACAGGGCTCAACTGAAATCCCAGAACTTCAGCTGTGGTATTAATCATGTATTCATGATGGAATGTGGGTTGCAAAAAAATATTTAAGAGTCTATTGAAACTTTTTCTTTAAAGTATGCAATCCCTAAATATTTGGGTTCACATTATAGTCCTTTAGCTAGGATTTATTAGACTATTTCATATTTGCCTTTCTGTTTATTTTGTAGAAGTATACTTGTCTAGCACACATTTTTATGCCAGCCTTGCTTTGCATTTTTACAGTCTGCTAATTAGACCATTTTAACTAATTTGTTTGCATTTTGTATGAGCAAGTTGGGCTTTTGGATTGACTAATGTAATTGCAGCCAGTTTCTGCCAAATACAAATTACTCTTTCTAGTGTGAGCTAGAGAGAAAAGTAAATATTTAATAGCCATCAATACCCTTGCAACATTCTAGAGTGTGCTTTTTTCCTATGGAAAGTTTAAATAATTTCTTCAGTGCTTGATTGCACTTTAATGTTAAGAAATTATTTTTTAATCTTTTTTGAAATAATAATGAATTAGACATTTTAGCATGTCCACAAGGGTTTTATTTCTGTGCACTTTGCAGTTTTAAATCCCAAGCTTTAAGATCTGGTACTTTCATGTTTGAAGTTTATCTGCTTAGCTTTTTATGTTCAAGAGCACATCAAACAATTCCAAGAAAGTGTGAAAAAACTAAAAGAAAAAACTAAGTCATAAATAGATGGTGTGTTCAAATTTTTTAACCTTTCACCATTGTAGAAAAAAATTTTAAGATTAAATGTATATATTTTAGTGCAGCCATCTCCTGAAAATGTTTTACTGGGATGTATGTGAATTTCAATATTTCTAAGAGGAGGAAGACAAGTCTTACAGCAGAGTTAAATTGTAGAGCTTTCCCTGCCTTCTCTCTCTTTTTTTTTTTTTTTGGGTCTTTTTTTCTTTTTTTTTCTTCTTTTTTTCTTTTTTTTTTTCCCCAAGGAGCATAGCAGAAGATGGGAACTGGTTGCCAAACATCAGCATTAATTGTATCTCTGCAAGTCTTACGTGCTCCTTCTCTGCACAAGTGTACATAAAGGCATAAGAAGCCCAGAGCCTTAAGCAGGTTAATGCTCCTCAATTTCCAGCCTTAATGTTCCTGGGGTACTTGCTATGATATAGATTGAGAAGAGCACCTGCTCACCAGGGCAGGGCAACCTTCTTCCTTTTCCTCTTCTTCATGTCTCACTCCCTCTGTGATCTGTGCAAAGAACAGGGGCGTGTCTGCCTCACCCGAGGGACTGTCTCTGAGATGTTATACACAGAACTTATCTCTCAGGTCAGGGGCATCATGAAAGTCCAAGAGGTGTTTGCTCTCTGACAAAATTTGCTGATGGTGCTCCACAGCCTGCTGTGCTCTTCAGTGTGGTAGCTGCGCACTTTCCCTTGGGTGTGAGTGCTTCGGTCTCTGCTTTCTTTTCCCACATGAAGCTTTCAAATGCATGAGTCCCAAATGCATGGTCCTAGCCAACAGCCTAAAGCTGTTGCTTTCTGCCACCCTCTGAATGTGGGAATAATCCATGGAAAGCAGGAGGGTTTGAGCAGGAGTGGTGGGTACTGGTTAGTTAGTACCTGAGTTGCATTAATGCATTTCTAATCTTGCCTTACCTCTTGTGCAGCTAGTACCACTCCCAGGATGTTGTGGGAAGGAGAACCTGCCTTTGCCCATCTTTCTGTTTCATCTGATGAAACTAAAATGATTGACAGGTCAACAGTGAGATCCAGCACTAATCAGAGAGGAATCAAAACACCTTTTAGCCAAGTTCTTGGCATGTCAGTACTTATTTTATTTTCAGATTGGGTGTTAACACCATGTCATGCAACATACATAATGATTAATTATGACAGTGAATATATGATCATTTCCAAATGACAACAGAAGTCCATGTCATCAATCGGTTATAGAACCAGGTTCTGGATTCCATTATCACAACAACCAAATTCCTTCTCTCTGTTTCATTCCTGGTACAGCAGATGTGTCACACAGCAGGTTTTTGATCCATCACTGTCTTCACAATCCTCTATCATGTGCTAAGAACAGGTGCAATGCAAAAAATAATAATCTTTTGTGGTTTTGGTGTTTGCCTGGCCTAGATGGAGGGGAAGATGATTTGATCAGTGAACTAATCCTACTGTTCTGAGAATGTTACTATTAACAGGCAGTCTTACCTGCCCTCCTGGATATGTTTAATTGTGACATTTTTAGTAAACCCAAATCTGTCATTCTTGGATTTTTGCAAGTTCCACAAATACGAGTGGCAAATTTGACTATAACTCTATAGTAGGAATTGTCTACTTAGATTATTTTTTAACATAATACTAGATTAAAAAATACCTAATTCCTAATACCTACCTAGTACTAAAATTTGATACTGAGACACTGTAATTAATTTAACTATATTCAATAAAAGTACGTTTAATACTGAATTTCTGGTGTATCTTTTCCATTACGGACATGGTTGCTCTTTGGGACAATGCTCTGTGGTCCTTCTATACTGAATTTCTTGAGTGTGTTTTCATGAAAGACACAGAGAAAAGTACCTCCCTGTAGACCCATATATTTTCTATCTTGGTACCAGTATTTTGAAAATGAAGAGGACAGATTATTGAATGGATTTGCCTTATGAACTTTTCTAAGTGTGCCCATCTGAACACATATTGAAGAGCTGATGTGATTTTGTTATCCCTGAGAGGAGATAAAAAGATGGAGGCCTTGAAGATGTTGGTACCATCACACAAGAGGTCTGTCTAAAATAGCTGCACAGATCATCCTTAGAAAAGAGAAAGAAGTCAGGTGATCTTCTCACTTCTGACCATTTTCCAGTTTTTCCATGCCTATGTTCCCTTGCTGCTAATAAGATTATTTACACAAGGAACACAATAGCAATTTAGCCTCAAGCAGTTGGCCTCCACATTGATACACAAGTGAGCATGTCAGCTGGTGTTTGCTGTGATGCAGAGAACAAACTAACCAGGAGCTGGACTGGCTCTATTAGAAGTCATAGATAACTGAAATTTATTTTAGTAATTTCTGTCACAGGAAAGTATTTTCTAAGTGTGTTATGTCAAAACATCCCAAGAAGTGACATGTAATCCAAGACACGTGTCTTATTCTTGGTTACATTTGCAAATTGAATCTCAGTATTTTCAAGGCATTTTGAATTTAAAGTAATATTGTTAAATGCTTGTGTTCTTGATACTTAGCTAAAGCAGTGACACAGGAATATTCAATAAAGGACTTCAGTACAATAATTCATTTATTCACTGAATACCTTGTCTTAACAACTGACAACTTTTACAGATCTGATCCCTCTCCAGAGATTTAGTCATTCTCCAACACGCAGCGGCAAGAGATGAGAAGATGATAAAAAAAATTTATAGTACTTTTCATATTCAAATAAATATCCAACATAAAATACAAGTGCTTTTCATCACATGACCTTTCAGTGTTTTGCTCTCTGCTTATCAACTCTTCATTTCTTTAAAAGCCTATGACACTAAATGTCTTTACAATGTCAAGTCCTGGTAAAACTTTACAGGGAAACAAATACCATACGTTTAGCTTTCTAAATTTTCAACGGTGTTTCTCACACTGACTCAGATTGAATGCCTCAGTTGTGCTAGGTTGTCTGAGCAATTTTCAGCATTTTGTACTTCAACTTGTTTGTAATTTTGTCTCTTTCTAAGGCCAGCATCTCTGCACTTGAAGAGTAGCTTGAATGTAAGAGGGCAATGCATCAGTTCCTCTGTGTTACTGTAACAATCCAGCAGGAAAATTCTTGATCCAAATGATGGACACAGAATATGAAATAGCAGTTATTTATTTCTTAAATGTATACATCCTCTCATAAATTTCTGCTCTGCCCATGACATTTCTCCACTACAGACAGACATACTTAAAAGACAAATTTCCATGTGAATGGCAAGACATTTTGCAATCACTGTGTGAATGAAAAGGGGAAATGACAATCACCAATTTTAGACTGTTTTATTTAAATCAAGAAGTAGATGTTTCAGTGTTAATTAAACTCTGTTTAGATTGTGAGAACAGTGAGATCTTGTCCAAGATAAATTCATAGTTCATTTTATGTCATTTGTACCTGTAGTTTGGATTTAATAGACCAAAATGAAGATATGTATGGAGAAGGCATGTGAGAAAAAAGTGCATGCAAAAGCAGTGATGTGAATAGTAGGAAAGGAAGAAAAGTCAAAGAAGAAAAAATAATAGTCTGAGCAGATGTTGCAGAAGTTTCTATTCACCTGTGATAGAAAGAAGTGCTAACAAAGCTCGTCCTCATAGAGCTCTACATTAATACTGGAACTCTGTAAAATTTAATGTCTTGATCAACACATGGATTTTCACCTCCAAGAGTATAAACCTATGCCTGGCCATCACCTAAATGATGCACTTTTACACAAAGAATTTCTTGTGTTGCCGCTGACCATAAAATTTTTTTATAAAGATAAGCATCACTTTAAAAGCTAATAAATTCCCAATGAACAGGAGCCAAAATTTTCAATTGCTAACCCATACTATAAAGTATGTAAAGTATACAAAAAAACCAGGAATGCCAGTTATGTTTGTAAGTGGCTTCAGATTAACAAGGGCAGATATAATCCAAAGTACTGCTTAAAGGTCAATGAAAGGTTTAAAGGTTAAACCCTGCTCCTTGGGTTTTTTTCACTTGGGACTCCAAGGGTCTCAAAAACAAAGGCCATTTCTACTCTCTGCTACACTAGTGTGAATTTAATATTCGCAACTGCTTAGTCTTAGTTGAATTGGTGTGGATTTACAGCAGAAGGACTTCCAGCTCTGGCTTTATACAGCTACTTTGCTGCTTTGTTGAAAGAACAGGTTCTGTCCAGCTGCCACTTTCACCTAAAATAAATATATAGCTATATCTATGTCATCTGTATCTAACTATCTCCATGAAAAATTGTCCATGGAGTTTTCAGAGTAGAGAAGCTACACGAAATACTCTGAATACACTGTAGGTGTTGAAAACACATTTAATTGGGAAAGGTGAATTTTCATATTAAATAACATTTTTTTGATTCTCATTATCTAAAAGCAAGAATAATATACTTCCATCAGCACTTCTACAGCATTTTTGAATGTGGTGAAAATGTTTGAATATATTTTACTGTTTGTTAACGGTAAAATAAAAATAAAATCTTTAATTCTATAATAACCTAACAGGAGCTATACCGCTGAAAACAAGAATGTCTTATCTCAAATGATGTTGCCAATTAAGATGATCTGAGCAAATATATAGCAACTGTGATCTTAAAACAACTTCATGTTTTCTTTTCTACTAGTTTTTCTATGATTAGAAATAATAAAACCATATTATTTAGCAAAATCTTCTAAAACTGTTAGCCAATAGACAAGAATATTTACATCTTTTCTTCCTGGAGAAATACAAGTCTCTCCATTTGTCTCCCTGCTTCCTCACATTCCCTGAGGACAGAAAATCTTCCAGGGCCTGGAAGGGTCAGGGTCACTCCTGAAACAAATTGCAAACATGATAACACTTGAGCTCAAGGGCACTGCCTTCACCTGCTTTCTGCCAGCCATGCTGACCACCAAAAAGTCCATCCACAGATGTTCTCTCCTGGCTGGGTCTGTAAGCTGTCACTGCTAGAGAAAGTTGCTTAAAGAAAATGTGGAGAGTTAAGTGATAAATATATAGAAAGTTTATAAACCCCGTTCTACAACTTTCCTTTGGGCATCTCCCCACAATGTTATCCAGAGAGGTAGCTGGGCTAACAGCAGCGAGGAGCCTCATAGGATCCCTTACCTCCCTCTCAGTCCTGCAGGCTCCTTGCACATATGTGTTCTGCTCCTGTGCCCTCAAGATCATTCTTCCTCAGCTCCTTCCCTTTTATATCCTGCTTCTTTGTTGTCTCTTCAAGTGTCCTCTCAGAATCTCTGCTGCTCCCCAAAGCTCCTGTTCCCATTCATATCACCCCGTTCACTTTCCCATGCCTGTACAACACCGTTCCGTGGACAGTTTTCATCTCAAGGTTCCCTGCTTGGTTTCTAAACCAGATAGCACCATGGATAGGCTTTTTATCAATTAATATTTTTAAGCCTTTTTTTTTTCTCTTTTGAAGCTCTCTGAAGGAACTAGACAAGGTCTAAGTCAACATCTCATGCAGAAGGAAAGATTAAATGTTGCATGAGAGACAAAAAAGAGAAATGGCAGCCTTTTTATAATACATCCAAAAATTGCAGCTGGTTTGATAACCCATCTGACAACTCATGGCTTGAAATTCTGCAAGATGTTTCCTTCCCTTGACCACATACCTGTAAAAGCACTTCCAGCAAGAAGTGTTGCCAGTGTGACCTTGTGGGCCTTTTCCATTTTCAGCCACTGTAAACAGTCATACAAATAAATTCAATTGCTTGGATATGGATAGAAAATGGATCCACAAGAATGACATTTGGGCAACGTATACTCATTTCAAAAGTCAAGGAAATATTGACGGAAAACACTTCTGCATTTTCCACTGGAATTACTGAATATATTTGATTAAACATATAAACTTCACTTTGCTATTCAAGTTCACCAAGCATGCTTGGAATAACAATTATTCTATTAACACACTGACATGATCTAGTCAAACAAAATTAAACGTGTTTTGGGGTAATAAGATGTAAAGCCTTATTTAAGTATTGCTGCTTATTTAAAACAATGGTGACACAAAGATATCTGCAGAATCTAAACAATATTCCCACAAAAACTGTAAATTAAAATCATTAACCTCAGCATCGACATAAGCATCTTTTTCCTCAGGGGCATGGACCAGCTGTCCTCAAAGAGAAATTTTAGTTTCAGAAAGCTAGGAAAAATAAACAAAATACAATGGTATGCTATTTATATTATACAACCAAATCACCTCTAATTCTGTTCCTAATCAGTATAAGGCCAGAAGAAAAAAAACAGAATTGCTTTAAAACAAAAAATTCTTATCATCTTAGAGATTCAGGGAAGCATCTGAAAAAGTTTAATTTTAAGTAAGGCATTACATTCTAACCATGACACTGGCTTAACAACCTGTACAGGCTCAGGTGCATCTTCTTATGCCAGATTTTCCAAACTGTAAAATTTGAATGATATTTGTTCAGAGCAGCTGAAAGACTTTAGTTAGAACAATACTTGGTTTTCTTTGTCCCCTTGCCTACTCTGGTGCAATAGGGTCTGGCTTTTAAGCATTTTACTGTGACATCTTTGCTATCTGTCACCTCAAAGTTTTTGACCATGCCATATATATATGTACACGATGCTTTGTAAACAGCAAGGTTCAAAACTGCTGAACTTGTGCATCCAAGCGTTAACCTACATGCAAGAATAATCTAGTTAATGAAAAGATGACCAGGGAAAGCTAAGTCTGTCTGTAAGCTCGGGATGTGAGAGGTAACATGGGCTGTGGCTGGCACTAAGAAGACCTAAAACTGCCACTGACCCCTTGCATGATTCTGAGGAAGGCATTTCACCTTTCTATTGTGCTTTTTTTCTCAGCCTTCATCTCGCCAACCTGCCAGCCCTTCACAGCAAGATCTGTCTCTTATGATATGTCTCACAGCAGGAGCTCAGCTGGGGCTTCCAAATTAGAGCTGATTGGGAATTTTGCAATGAAATGAATTTTCATTAGAAAGTGCAGCTCAGTTTCAGTGCAGTGCTGCAGTGCAGTTGTGGGGATGCTCACCCAACAAATGAGGAAGCAAATTCAGATAATGACTCTGCAGAATGCTTTGTTATAGGAAGCAGATCATATCCAGGAGGTACTGTGGAGCACACCTTGCCCGAGGACAGTTCTCAGGCTGTGGGTGAACTGACACAATCCTCTGCAGTTAGAGAGACAGCAGGTCAGGAATTTGAACCCAAGTATGCATGGGGAGATCATGTGCTCCTTTGGTGGGAGCTGTGTTTGTTTGCTTGTATTAAAAACAAACCTTCTAAAAGCACTTACGTTTGCTGCAAGAAAAAACTGGAGCATCAGTGGAATGCTGGGAAGTTTCATGGATAGATTTACTCAGCCTAACTTGGTTCTTCTCTGAACCCTGCCTGCTGTTAACAGTGAGAAACTTCTTTGTAAAATACTTACACTCTAAAGGAGACAAACAACTTCAGAATAAATCATGATCAAATATCTGAGGAGTCTTAATGACAAAGAGAATTTATTTTTAAAATCATTCCAAAAAGAAATAGGAAGGCCTTCTAGTAACTAGAAAAAAAATCCAAGTTGTCCCCAGAATGAGGAAGGAAACCACAGTAAGTAGGTGTGGGCAAAGGGAATCATCAGATCAGTAATTCAAAAGGAACAGTAAGAAAAAAATCAGTAAAGAAAGCAGGACATTAAAGCACAGAATTAGGGGGAAAGTGATTATGGGGCTCTAGTAAGTTTTGTTATGCTCTAACAAGAGAAGCGAAATAACCAGGAACTTGCAGAAGTGATACCACTACTGTTTCCAGAATATTTCCTTAGTAGCTTCTGAGTATTAATTCTGGTGAAACACACTAAAGAGAGAAACACTTGAGAAATATTGTTTTTCATTAAAAAAACTGTTGTTACAAAGCTATACACCAGTATAAGCTGCTACCTGTGTAGAACATTGCAGCATTCCCAAAATGTCAGTGCTGAAGAGATGTCTTTTCTCCCTTTTCTAGCCCCACTTCAGCTCCTCTTATGTCTGCTGGCATAAAATACCCTGTGTGTGCAATCCAGAGAGCAGCTGAGTCGTGTTCAATTCACGTGGCCACTTTGAGCTGAGTATGACTGCTTTACCTGTGCGGCATCTCCGAAGAATATGCAAACTGTCATTTGCTGAGATGGCAACTCTGTAAGCACGTCTCCAGGGGGCATTTGGTACAAAAGTTAAGAATATTGGGAAGACCATATCACTTAGGCTACAGATTTGTGCTGGGCCACGCACTGTTCTCTCTCCAGCTTCTGTGTACCAAATGCCAATCCTGTGCGCACGGCTCTGGACCTGGGATGAGAGCTCAGGCTCCAGGGTAACTGCAGTCAGGACACAGCCTGCTGCGTGGTGTTGGCATTGCCATTGTGCTCACCTCTAAGGAAAATTAAGGCCTTAAACTAAGCTCACTTTGTGACTTTCCGTTCTCTAATTTTTCACTTCAGACTCAGCCAGAACAAATCATTTTTCCAACTTGCAGAACAATATTTCAGGAGAATATAAGGACAAACATGTCTAACCCTGGTGGGAAGCTCAATCAAAATATTGAATCGACTGTACAACTTACTAACAAAACTGTAGAATAGGCCCTTTCATGATGAAGACAGTAACTCTTCCAGTGCAGGGTGATGACCTGCTTTACTTCCTCAGCAACAAGCCAAAACACTGTGTCCTTTTAAATTATACTGCTAAAAAAACTCCAACAAAGTATGGAGTTTTTTGTGGGGAAAAATGTTTGCCCATGAACCTTCTGCTACATAAATTCAGATTAAAATGAGAAAAATTTGAGAAAAACAAGCACTGACCTGTGAGCGAGTTAAACAAACATATAGATGAATTCAGAGATGCAGTCCTGTGATGGGAAAATATCCAGGGTAATAAATGTTTACAGAAGAAAGTTCTGTGGATTTTCCAGCAGGGGAATAGCAGTGGTTACCTCCTGCTGAAATATCATAGCAGCAATGAAGTGGCAAAGACGACAACTGACATGTCAGAGACACATAAATCTATCCTTACAGGGCTGACAACTTGGTATGATTGCTCTCCAAAGATAACTTTATAACTTGCTGAAGTGTGACTTAAGGATGCCCTGGAGCAGCACTAACCTGTGTACCTTTCTTGTGGGTAACTTTTTATAAGCTATAGCTTTAGTTAATAGCTTATGCAATTTTTCATTTGACCTACGGGTGTCCCATGTGGGTGGGATTTTCAAAAACACTCAGGCCCAAATCCACAAAGGGATTTACACAAAGATGATTGCACCCATAATATGTATTAAGGAGCAGAGCAGAAACTTGGCCTCAATTTAGCCTGTAATCTAGCAAGGATACAGGAGAGGGTCTGCAACACCCTGAATGTTCACCAGGAAATCTACCCATGCTTATAGGTGTGAAATTGCTCTGGACTGTAGTCATGCCTTGGCTCTGCTCCTACTACAATGGAGTAAAATTGGGGATCAGGCAAGTGCTTTTGAAAAGGCCAGTATGAATATTTTCTTTTCCTTACTGTAACTTTAATGCTTTCAAAAATATCTTCTAGAAAGAAGTACTTGAATTTTATTGTCAGGTAGACCACTTCAATAGGAAAAAAAGTGTGTGATTTTTATTTCAGTGTTTTGTTTTTCAAGTGAACTATTGGAAAACACACACACACAAGAATAAAAAGGATTATAAAAAAGACAATAATACAATATCTACTTTGGTCTCAGTAATGTTGGCTGTGCTTAATCTGAAGCTGTTGATAGTCTCTGCATGCAGCTTGAGATCTTTGAGTACATCCTCCCTTTTGATGCTGGCAAAGAGCAGGGGTGGTATCTTCATATATATCAAACACTAGGATAAATTTTGTCCTCCATGGGAAACAAGCCACAAGCAGCAGTGTGACTTATGAACAAGCCCTTATTGGGAAGCTGCTTTATTTCCACTTTTTCACTGTCTTTTCACAAATCCAAACCATCCCCTGTGGCATTTGGACACACAGAAGACAGTTGCGTTTCAAGGGCCATAAACAGTCAAACTAAATAAATTGATGTGAAAAGCTGAATCTCTTGCAATGCCATGCTGAAAAAACACATGCCAAACTGGCAACTTCTGCATGAAGGCTTGATGGTGGTTTGCTTCCTCAGCCCCAGAGAGCTTTCAGTGAATGTCTCTGAAGAAGTACAAAGAGCAGGTTGATCTGGCCTCATGCCTGTGGAGCAGGCAGAGGTGTTTCTGAAGGATGGTGCAGCACCAGAACACTGCAAACTAAACTCTCAGAGCCATTTTCAGACCCCAGTCAGAGACAGAATTTATCCTCCTCTGTGTGGGGAGAAAGTGCCTTTGAAGAGAGCCCCAAGGCTCTTTAGAGCTGCTGAGGTGTTTGAGTGTACTGGTAGTAGAACATACTCACCTGGCTTTTATGAGGACAGGCAGTAAACACAGTAAACCAAACTCAGGGTAAACTGAGGGCTGCAGAGTGAACTGGAGAAAAGCCTTTGTTTGTCCTCTAGGAGCAATGTTAGAGAAAAGCCTACAAATTTTAGAATTTCTAGATCCAAGCACAGAGCCTCTGCTGGCTTCTAGGAAAGTGTCAACTGCAGATAATTAGCCAAGGCCTGAAAAGCATAATAGGGCTTCACTTCAAAAGCATTTTATTTTTCACCCCTGCTGGGCAAACAAAGAGTGGTAATAATGTAGCCGTTCCAGTAGTATGGTCGAAGAATATGATAAAAACTGCTGAAAGAGGCAGTATTTTCTCTTAGACCAGCTGAAAGACTGTTCTAAGGTGGGGGAAAATGTTTTCAGACACAAGTCTCCCTTTGTATACAAAAACCTTCCTCCAGAGGTTGCTTTCACCTATTCTAGTAGAAGATGTTTCTTTTCCCTAAAACTTTCCCTTGGAAACAAAGTGAGGTCTAAACTCTGTTCTAAAGCAAAATACTGTGTGATCTATGTGTATACAGTAAATAAGCAGTGAAAATGTTAATTGGGAAAGCTGATGGACTCATGACAATTCCTAAGACCGACATGATTTTAAAGTTAGTCAGAAAAGAGGTTTTTCCCCACTGTGCATATTCTGTAGGCATAGGGATTTAAAGTCACTTCCTTGCAAGAAGTCATCATGGAGTGTGTGAACACTTAAGTCCTAAGAGTGAAATATGGACCCTCTGGAACTGGTATGGATATAAGAGTGCACAGGTCTTGTAATGGCATGTTTGTAACAAGGTGGAAGTTGGTGTGGGGAATGGGAGATGTGGAAGGTAGATTTTACTCTAAAAAACTTCCAGCCTGGCTTCTTATCAAAAGCCAAATAAGTATTTTATGATGTATGTCACTTCAAGATTTACAGCCTCTTGTCCTCACTGGTAAAGAAAATACCACTTAAATGCAAGTAAGAGCAAAAATCACATAAAAATAATTTCAGCTACTTCCTACTTCATGGCATGATCTAAAGAGGTGCTGCTGTCTGTCAATGCCAAAAATGCCCTCTTTGTCAGATAAATTACACCATTCACCATTTCCTGCAAAGCCTTGTTGGTTCCAGCATTGTGTTCCTTTTATGCCTTCTAGCTCTTCAATGAGAGGAAATCTGGGTGTGATGCTTTATGATCATAGAACATGGAAGTAGGTTGCTCTTTAAAGGTCTCTTGTTCCAAGGAACTATGATGTTTCTTTTAAGTATTCCTTGCAAAGGCAGGGAAAACTGAGGAAAAATGACACCAAAGTACCACCTGCTGTCAGATGTAGGGTGAATGTTCTCAAAAACTGTTCTGTCTCACTCTAACCTATTGTGGACTTGAGCATTTTGTCCAAAAAGTTAATCAAGAACTGTTGAAAAAGAAAGGGAAAACCTAAAGCAGGATAGTCTTCCAGGTCCCAGAGTCCCAGGCAGGTACACTGTATTTCTGAGGCTGCTTTAAAGTCTAAGTCCGCCTCTCTTGACCTATTTTGGTACCTGAACTAAAAGAGGGTGATAACACTCTGTCCTCTCACCTATTTATTTCCCTTTAGTGTTCATTTTAATCACAGGTGCCGCCAGAGACTCTTTCTTAATGCATTGCATTACTTTGGCCAGCCTGGAGGGTTTCCCTTGGCACCCCCAGATGCAGGAGCAGCATAAATATATCCAGTGCTACAGTGATAAGTAAATTCTTTGAAATAACCTACATCTCAGCATATTTATACATAAGCCACAAGGCACATCCCACATCAGCCTGAACAGAGGACATCAGGCAACAGAGCACAAGTGCAGAAAGCAGGTATAAAATGAGCCTTGATCAAACAGTTTCTACTTCATTTATTTTTTCCCTGCTCTGACTGGTGTAATTTATAATTAGTCTCTGCCTGCAGTGCTGTGGTTCCAAAGAATGGTGGATTAGGGAGAAACTCTAGAATTTCTCCGTAACTTGACAAGTCATAACCTGAAAAGCTACACTTAGTCCATTAAAGATTCTTCACAGTGACATTTTAGTGCAGCTAGGGAAATATGCCACCTTGCCATTTATCATTTTCAGGCCATGGACAGTGGAAAGGAGGTTGCTATGAGTAACAAAATAAAACAGATTACACGTATAGAAGTGAGGTGAAGAATACTGATAAATATACACCACTGAATGTCAGCAAATGTCACTTGAGAAGCCATTTGCAGCTACCAGAACAGCCTTGCAAACCAGCAAAAGTAGCAAAACCAGGCAAAACAAGTTGGGTGTACTCACTTCCACATGAATAAGCAATAAACCTCTCTGAAGTTACACCAGAAAGTTGTTAAACTTGATAGATGAATCTTTTCCAAGTTGTTCTGTCGCATACTCTATATGGCTACAAAGGACTCTGGATGGTTTAAAACGAGAAAGAGAAAGCATTGCTGAGAATGCAACAATTGAAGCATTTTTGTTCAAACATTTGCACTCTGCTTTGTATTAAAGGGACAGTATGAACAAAGAAGTGATTCATCACACCGATTTCTCTTCCATAGGGCTGCTCTTTTTTTTTTTTTTTTTGGTCTGAACCTCATTGTCAGAACTATTGCATTACTACCACTTCTCCTTTAAATACTTTTGCCACTCTAGCAACAGGACTTAGAGTTAAATCAGTTTGGGTTTGGTAGGCAGAAATGTTGCAAATTAAAGCTTTTCTGCTGAAAAACTTCTAACAGTGGCTATCTAGCATGGCATCTAAGTGCTAGTGAAAGACCTGCAAAACATCTATCTTTGCAGCAGCATCTGAGTTGTAGATGTACAGATCAGATGCGTTTTGGGTTGTAGACATGTTGACCTAGAAAAAGCTCTCCTTGTGAAAGTTACTTGAGAGGCAATATAAAGATTCCTTCAGGTTTATTTTAATCTGGGCTGTCTGCAGCCTCTTGAACCACTGCTCTTCCCTGATAATAAAATGAAGATATTTGATTCAAAAAAAATCTCCCATGAAAAAATGTGGGTTCTTAAAATTTCGGAAACTATGTCTGCATTTATGTTTAATTTTCCATGAGATTTTTCCTCCTGAATTCCAATTTATCTTAGCAAAATCAGAGACAGCCTGCATCATTTTGATTTCATGAGACTGTTATCCCCAGACATCACACTCATGCAAATTTCAGATCAGTTTTGTTTTCATTAGTGAAAAGCAGCAACATGGATCACATAAATGGGGTCACACAGGAACTCCTTTATACAAAATATTTCATACATGCTAAGATATGCAGATTGTAGGACTATTTCAGTCAAACTTCTCACCATATGTTCATGTAAAAGCTATAAACAACCAGCCCTACAATGGCATCCTGAAGACAAGGAGTTTAAATCTTTGAAGAGAACAAATTTTTGTACTTACAAATCCTGTAGATGGAGTATGGGTGAACCTTCCTTTCTCGGGCAGGATGTTTATACAGTGAACTTTCTTTGTGCTAGGCTTCACTCTATTCCTGCAAAATCAAAAGTGATCCTTATTAGTCAAACCAAACCCTTTATTAAATTAAATGTAAAGCCTGGTTTAGAAATTAACAATGAAAACTGGAAAACAAAGATTAAACAGATGGGTTGAACTTTCCTGAACTGCTCCCTGCCCCCCTCCCCACGATTCTTTGAAAACTGTAGTAATCATTGAGGCAAAACAGGCATTTGACAGCATCTGTCATACAGAAGTTCTCTAGATGTTGCACTGCTTCTTTGGTCTGGCTTTGAATCTCTCTGTCAATTTGAATAGATGCAACAGAGTCTCCAGGAGTGATGCTCACTCACAAGATGAGAAGGCAAGGAATATGTGGAATGCAACAAAAGGGAAAAGATTTATCAGTTTGTCACCTCATCATGAATATAGGTGTCCCCAAAAACCTTCTCTTTTTACACAAAAGAGTGTGCAGTTTGGTGAAAAGCACAAAAAAGCTTATTTATCATTTATAGTTGAAATTTAATATGTTACATGATAATATGCTTAGCTTTTTTTTAGAAATTCTGAGGGGTACAGGCTCATCTTCAAAAGAGACAAAAATTAAAGGGTATTAGAAAAGTAGAAACGCTTGGCCTAGAGGTTTTAAGTAAATTCTTGCACAAATAGGCACCACATGTATAAATATGCCGAATTTGTGACAAACGCCTGAAAAGAAACTTTTGGTTAGCAGCCTGCTTAACCTCATGAATGGTTTAGTCCTTCCTTCCTCCATCCTAAGCATGAAAGCTGCTATCCACACCCTTGACTTGATCTAAACTACTGAATGTGATAGAGAAGTGCCTACTGATGCTGGATCAGGCCTGGGAGCCTCCAGGCTTGACCCTGTAGGCCTGAATCAGCCCAAAGCCAACCTGTGCTTCCCCGTTGGCGGAAACCCTTCCAGTGAAGATGCTAAGGTATGTGAAAAGTGCTTGAATTGCTTGATCAGACAGCCCTGGTCCTTTGGAAAATGTAGAAATTTTGCCTGAATAAAGCAATACAGATTTGCTTTGGCACAGATGGCCATGATGAAGAATCACAGCTTCTGTTCTCAGGTTTTTTATACAGTTGTCTGAGTAGAGGGAACATGGAGTGGTTCTAAATGGCAGGGGAAGAAGTTTGTAAGTCCTTGCCCATTTTGTATTTTAATAGCTAAACATTGTAATGCTAGCTAAACACAAATTCTTGTCTGCTAACAGGTTCTTCTAGTTTGCAATAAATAGGAATGCTAATGACTAAAATTTGGTATTTGGTATGCATTAGCTTTTGTAAGTCTTTTCTTTAGAGGCTTCATTGACATTCAATATGGCAAGCTTCCTTTGAAACATATTTATAAAATAACTACAGTATAATTAAACCAACAAAACCATCTTTTAAATTAGCTTAATAGCTGAGGTTTTCACTCTGTAAATTTTTTATTTTAAGGAGGAAAAATAGTTATACTCAATTCTACTCTATATTTCATTTTGCATATAATATTTTCTTTTCATTTGCAATCTGTGCATATCTAATTCTTGACAACTGTGATTATTAATAAATGTGCATGAAAAATGTGTTCAGAGATTCTTCCACAAGAATATTTTTTTGTTAATGAGAAATAAAACATACCTTGACAAAGACAATATAGGTAATATATATGTGTATATATACATATTTCAGTAGCTAATGGTGGTGTAGTTAATACAGGAAATGAATTAATAGATGTGGCAGGTAATGCTCGAAGTGGATGCTGTTTGAGAAATGTAACTAAAAATATTTTAATTATATAAAGGCAATAGGCAAATAAAAGCAATTATATTTAATTTTGCTTTCAGCTTGTGAGCATTTTTTGTAAGCTTTAATAGAAGGGAGAGCCTGTGCAGAAGGCTAATGGTATAGCCACTGCTAACATTACTCATTACGGTTTCTAAGCAGTACTTATTCTGAGGTATTTCTCTGGAAGACTACAGCATTCTTCATAAGGGTACTTGGAGCCTGATAAGTCTAATTCATAATAATATCTACCTCGTTCAGAAAATGAAAGTTTACAGAGTCCTCAGCAGTTTGGAAATCTTTATACTATTTAGAACCACGATCATGTTTACTAAAGGACAAGGTAAAAAGGGATAACTCTCACTATGATAAGTAAAGTGGAACCTCATAACTGTTTCTTAAACACTGTCCTCTACAGGCACAATAATATTGAGACCCCCATTTACGGTATGATGAATAAAAACAGTTGACATCATTGTTATAACCTTTATTTAAAACTGTTACCAAGGTTACTAATTACCATCGCTGTGTGCAACAGGTCCCTCTGAAGCAGTGTCTTCACAGATGAACTGTGATGTGCAGGGCTATAATAAAAGGCATGAGGGATTATGCACAGGCAAAAATGCTGAAAATCGCACAAACACATCTGCATTATACCGTGCATCACTTTGCAAAACTTCCGCTTTCGATGCTGAGTTACACAATGCGGCTTTTTGTTTAATTCGAGCCTTTAGAGAGATGTTAACTGTGCACTGAACTGGCTTCACAAATGTCGGGGAGCAGAGGAGGTAGGGGCTACAGTGACCAACAAAACCTGCTGCTGCTGCTCCTGGGAAGTGTTCTCACCTCTTCTCCACTCCTGGCGGGGCACCTGGAGCACGGGGCGGTGTGCCTGCCTTGCGTTAAGCAGGGCTGCAGGGAGAGCGCACGGAGCTGGCGGGGGCACGGCCCGCAGCCCCGGGCCCGCTCCGCCTCCGGAGGGGGGAACCCGCCTGGGGCGACACGGGGGCTAAAGGGAAAGCGGGCGGCAGGTGACGTCCCGCTGGCCCACCGGCCACCACCTCCGGCCCCCGCTAAGTCACTCCACCCCGCCCTCAACTTAATGACACAAATCCGGGCTCTTAAAGTCTTTGCGACTGATCGTACTCGCTCATTTATAAATAATGATCTCCATATAGATGCATAACAACAACATACCAGAAGTGTTTGGGGAGAAATCCGATTAAAGTCTATAGCTTTTTTCCCCCTCTCTCCCGGAGCAAAAGTCTTGCCACAGGTCAGCTGCCGCGGCCGGCCCAAACTGCGGGGTTAAAGGGAAGAAAAGGCTCCAGGCGGGCCGCTTCCCGCGGGAGGGGGCTGCCCCGGCCCGGGCACGCAGGGAGGGAGGGAGGCTCGGCCGGGCACTTTGGGGGCAGGGAGCCGCCGGCCTGGCTCGAGTGTGAACTCTGCTCCCCGGACCGATTCCCCCCCCGGCGCCAGCATCCCCGGGCGGGCGCGTGGGACCACCCCGCTCCGCCTGGACCGGCCCGGCCTGGGGTGGCGGTGACGCAGGACCGTGCTTTCCTTTCCTCTTTCGGGCGATTTAGGGGAACTAGAAAAACAAACATCGGGCCGCTTCATGAAACGGTAGAGAAAACTCCGAAGGGAATGAGAGCGGGGCACATCCTTTTAGAGGAAGGACAAGGGTTCTCTGAGGAGGGAAAACAAAAGATGACAGTGGTGGCTGTAACCCCACCATGAACCAGGGACCTTCTGGCCACGCTCGGAGGGCTAACCTCCCCGGACTTCCCATTACCTCTCCATGACACTTCACTAATGCTCACACAATGGCCAACTGAGCGGTTTAAGTAAAGATATTTTAACCTGAACTAAACATTGTCTCCAGACAATAGGATGCAAAGCAACATCTGGCACCACACATAAACAATGCTGTGCAACAGCATATGCTCGACGTCCAGAAGTTTATGTCAACGCTAAGCAGTAGAGGAGGCTGTCGCTGCTCGGCATGAAATCTTAATAAATGGCTGTTTGCTGTGCTTCCGAGATGACCGCCTAGGATCCTTCCTCTCAGGGCATCTTCTTCAGGTTGAGACTGCCCGGCGGTGCATCTTCGGACCCCATCCGCGCCTCTTCCCTCCCGCCCTAGAAGCGGACCGCCAGTAAGAAACGCCACGGGGAGAGCCCGTGGACCGGCCCAGGGACAACACCGGGTTACCCCTTCCTTCCCCGCTGTGGCTCCGGCGGGCACGGCTGGGCCGCCGGTGGAAGCGGCGGACTCTGAATGGCCAACTTCAGGGAAGCGCTGCTTTAAAGAGGAGGCTCTAGGCTAATGAAACAACGGGAGGTGACTATTGCAAACAGCTGTTCCTCATACATATTTCATTATACAATCAGATAATGCGTCTTACCACCTTCTCAATTATTCACAGATAAACATTTTCAAGACGTTTTGACATCTGTCTTAGGGCCTGCTATTAATTTAGTAATCACTATGGTTAAAAATGTATGGGGACTGCACCTCACAATAACTCGGATTTTTCTTACGGGAACAACTACCGTAAGCGCTTGCCCTAAGCAGCTCATCAGGTCAAAGAGAGGCCCGAGATGGAGAGAGCACAAGATCTTGGCCCTGCAGCCCTCGGGCTGCCGCTCCGGGGGGGGCTGCTCCGGCCCCGGGCACCGTCCCGGTGTGCCCGGGGCTGGGCAGCGCCGGGCCCCTCCCGGCGCCCTCCGGAGCTCCCGGGGAGGAGGGATGGGAGCGGGAGGCTGAGAGGGGATAAAGACGGCGCCTTCCCTCGCAGGCAAGCCTTAAAAACACCCCGAGAAGTCGCGTCCGCCTCTTCCGTAGGGCTCTGGGCACAAGGGCTGCCGCCTCTCTCGGCGGGCGAAGGGAGGTCGCGGCTGCCCCGGGCCGGCCCGGAATAGGACACCTGCGCAGCCGGGAGAGTGCTCCGCCAGCCCTCCACCCAGTGTCCCTGCCGGCCGGGGACAGCGGGGCGCCGGTGGCAGCTCCCGTGGCTTCGTCCCCCAGGGAACAAAGCCCGCGGGTCGCCGGCCGGGCAGCGAGACGCGCTCCTCCTTCCTGAGCCTTGGTAAACTTCTGACAGCAAGTTTGTTTCACTGCTGCTGAGCTGGTCGTAAACCTAGGAAGTCCCAGCATCTTAAAACTGCCTCTTTTGTCTCTTCCTTGGCAATCAACCCTTTTCTCAAAATAAAGGGCACACCACCCCCAAAACGCAGTTGTACATCCACAGTGCCAGGTGTTACACATGAGAATTAAAGGGCAAATTAAACTAGCAAACGGGAGAATCAAATCTCGTCAACTATTTCAGACATTTTATTGATGAAATTAAGCCACTCAGCGCTTTTACTCCCTTTCCCAGGTTACCTCTTTTTAACCTCAAAATCCACACACAATCGGCGCTTTTCACGACCACCCCCCCTTCCCTCCTACGCCCAGGTAAGTAGATGGAAACGCTCGCGTACTTCCCCGTCCTGCTACACAAGATCTTGATCACAACTGGTCTCTAGAGCTGCGGTCTCGACAGCGATAAGGAGAGTCGGTTTTGCAGAAGGAGCAGGACCCACGCGTAAGCCAGCACAATGAGGGTGAAATTGTATTTTCAGCCTGGCCGGACTCCTCTCCCCGTCCCGCGGGGGCATGGCCACCCCAAGCCGCCCCCGCGTGGGGACCGCGGCCGCCCAGCAGTTCCACCAGTTCCCAAAGCGCTGGCCTCCCCGCTCGGAGCATCCCGGCCGGCACCCGGCTGGGGGTAGATTTGCTCTAAAGCTTCTGCCCGAGTCCCGGCCGCGAATTTCATTTTAATGGCACTGCCAAGTATTGCCGGCACCCAGGTCGGCTGGGAGTAAAGGCCTTTCTGCCTGGCAGGTGGCGAAAGGCAGAGGAGGATTTGGGAACAGCCAAAAGAGGGGATGCCCTGTGAAAAGGAAACGAGAACTCTTAGTGCTCCCTTCAAAGTATTGCCCACATTTGAAGACCCTGCCTTCTTTTGAATGCTCTGTAAACAGCGAAGGGGTTAGTGGTGAGCTCTGAGCATCCGGTTCGGATCTACCGGGAACCCATGATTTTTAAACTCAGAAATAGGGGAAATCGGGCTGTGTATGTGCGGAGGGAAGACCCTTCCACCTCAGCAGCATTCCTTGTATTTTAATGTGAAGTGTCAAAAGCCCGCTGGAATCTTTCGGCCAGCCGCTCGTGAACTGGTCCTGCACTCGCTCGGAGCCGGTCTGTGCCGACCTGGCTCTTGACTTCAGCTCTCTAAACCCTTGTATGGATTCAACACTGTACTTGCAACTGTGCTCCCGCAGAGCCGTCCTGCTCCCCGTCCCTACCCCGGCCTCAAGACGTCCTTCGCCCTATTGATGTGTGCTACAGCCAAACAGGGCAAAAAGACGAGAATTGTATTCGACAGATGCTGCTCACTCGTGAATAACAGGTTCAGCGCATACGGTATCTCTCGCCATTATCCTGTAAGTTAATATCGAGTAGCAATAGCTGTCTAAATATCAAAATCTATTTATAGGGGATGCAGAGCTATGACCTCTCCATCTGACCTTCAGGAACCGCAGGTTGGAAAACAGGGCAAATGAAGAAAGGGAAGAGAAAAAAAAAAAAAAAAAAAAAAAAAAAAAAAAAAAAAAAAAAAAGGATAAGCCCAGGATTACAGTGGAGATTCTTGCGTGGCTGAGCTGGGCTGTCTTTGTTCCGAAATCCTGAGAGGGCTTGAATCTTTAGGACGGCACCGGCCCTGTGGCCCAGGGGAGGAGCGGCTCTGTCCGGCTTCTCTGTGTCCCTGCCACGATCGCGGTGTTGCTTCCTCCTCTTCTGCACAGCTACAGAAGTTGTTGTTGTCGGGTTTTGGGTGGGGTTGGTAAGTTTTTTTTCACAATAAAGAAAAGGGGGGGAGTGGGAAAGACAAAAGAGCGCCGTTGACTAAGGAGCAGGTCTCTGTGAGAACTGAGGGAGCGGAGAGCTCAGCAGAGTGCAGACCCACAGCTTAGGGAATCATTTTCCACCGGGGAAAAGGGGTGTTGGGGATATTTTCCTATTTTGAGCCTCACAGCCTTCCCAGCACAAACAGGGTGTGCGCGGGGGGAGCGAGGCTTAGGGAGTTTTCCCAGTCCCTCCCCGGCAAGCAGCAGGGTGGGGGAAGCTGGGCGCTCTCGGGCTGTGCCTGGGGGTGCCTGGGGCCCGCGGCAAGGCGAGTGTCGGGGCCGTGGGCAGGGCCCCCGTGACACGCCGTGCTCTGGGGAATCGCCCCCCGCGCACCCCCTTTCCCAGCGGGGCAGAGAGGGGGAGGATGCTCCGTAGGGTCCCAGAACAGGCATCAGTGTTACAAAGCGCATCCCCTCGGGGGAGGTTGGAAAAGGGGGGATAGCAGGGCGGGCTAAGAAGAAAAGAATAATCCCAAAGTACTTTTTTTTTTTTTTTTTTTTTTGAGCCATAGAGTGCTCGTCCAGTCTGCATTGACAACTGCGTAAAACTAGACTAACTGAGCACCCGCCCTCCCTCCTCCCCATCCCCGACTCCCGGAGGTAATATGGCGCCTGCGAGCGAGAGAAGCACTTTTCTCGGTGTTTAGCAGATGAAATGTGCTCCCTGAAGGTCACACCAGGCGACGCGCCCGTTGGCTGCCGCGCAGGGCCGGGGCGCGGGCTGGGCCGGGCCGGCGGCAGCGCTCGCAGCCCCCGGCCGCCACCTCGCCGGGGACAACAGAGCGGCTCGGGGAGGTTCCCTACAGCCAAATATGCCCCTGCTAGGCTTTTTCTTCCCCTTTATGTTTCTGTGTCTACGAGGGAATCGTACCCAGTTTCCCTCTCTATCTCATTAGGGGGAAAAAACCCCTAAAAACTCCCACCAAAACACCCAGCAATCGACCACCTAAAGCAGCCCGGGGCTCCGAGGGACTTATTCCTTGTGTCTGGAAATTAAAAGGCTCAAATCTCCTACGTGACCATGTTGAGACACTGTTCGCAACTACTTTAAAGCGCCAGTCCCAGTTGGTTTGGCGGTGGGAGCTACTGTTCTTCGGTGAGAGAAGCGCAGTTCAGGAGGCGAACTCTGTCCCCCGGGGCTGTGCAGGCTCTCTTGCCGCCGTCTAAGTGCACCTACCAAGGGGAAAGAGAGGCAGGGCTGCTCGCCGTGCTGCTTAAATGTTCTCTTCTTTCTGCTGCCGGGGGCTAAGCAAGGAGCAAGCTTCTCTAGCTTTCCGAATAAAATTAGAAAGACGATTAAAAAAATTATAGTCTTGGCATTTGCGGCCCACTTGAGAAAAGTGTCTGGGAAAAAAAAAAGGCTCTCTCAAACTCTTCCCAACACACTTGGTAATAATCTCTTTTTAAATCTTGGGTCTTGCTACCACATTAGTCTCCGTGATATTGCATTCCAAAGAAAATAGACTGGGTATTAGAAGAGGAATCCCCTCTTCCTAATGAATATTTACCCTGAGGTCATTACATCCGTAATGGTCCTTGCTAACTTACCTTGCTCCCCTCTTTCTCTGCCAGAGACTGGGATTTCAATCACAATGCCCTCGATTTTAAAGTGCCGTGTACCATTTAATGGCGGGGTGCAGGAGAGGTTAGAATATTATTGACTTCATGCAATATATAAGATGGATGCATTTAAGACTTTTAACTTTTTGTTGCAATGACATGCTGTATTTTTATGAGATACCTATTATGCAGACAGAACCATTGTGCTGTAGCTGCCTCACAGTTGCTGGATCGTTTCTATCAGATGAAAGATTTTGAATAGTTTTCTTTCAACAATGCATCCTTTTGGTCTTGATACAAAGAACGTAGGCATGGTATACACTTAAACAGCTCTGTCACAGAGCAAGATTAAATAGAGTATATATCGAACCCCGTCTGCAGTATAATACGTACAGGGAACAGAATGGAGCTCCCTCCGCCGCTGAAGGAGCACATTAAGGTCTGATGTCCCGGGAGCATCTTCCAGATTTCCCTTATCTCTGATATTTCGTTAAGCTGTTAAAAATCTTTACAGACGGGCTTTAAAATCGGCTGTTTCTCACAGAAAGACCGAGTTTGGTAACAGAACCTTTTGACACAACCTACTGCTGGCGCTCCAGTAAAGGGACAAGTTGCGCTCTCTCCAGTCCCCCATCCCGGCCCCCGCTCCTGTCCCGGGCAGGCGGCTTTTTCCTGCCCCGTCGCAGTGGCGAAAGAGGGGCACGGATCCAGCACGGCGCCTGGCGTGCGTGTGCCCACCCCCGTCCCCACCCGCGGCGGCGGCCCCGGGCCGGGATGCGGGAAGGCGGCGCCCGCGGCCGCCGGTGCCAGGCGTGGGGGAGCGCGGGTGCAGCCCCGGGAGGCTCGGCGCCCGCGGCCACCCCCCCCCGGTGCTCACTCGAGCGACTTGAGCAAAGTGCACGTGCTGAGCCCAACTTCCCTCTGCCCAGCTTTGTGCTCTCCGCTGATTGAGTCCCCATATTAAGCTCGAGATCCTTTCTAAGCAACTGCTAAGAAGTCAAGAGCATCCTTGCTTGCTTTCTCTCCGTGGCCTTTCATGCCCTCAATTTGTTATTCCACTGACACTTTTCTTAAAGTTAGCGCCTAGCATTGAAACATTAGCAACAAAAGCCCTGGAAAATCTCTCCCTCCTCACCACTAAATCCTCTAATGGGTCTGTGCGCGTCGAATTTTTATTTGATTTCCAATAATCTCTAGCACTTCAATATTAAACCTACCTCAGCCCAGTGCCTCACCTATGGGATATTTTTCAGCGTTGCTTTGGAAAGTAGAGACGCTCAGATTTCCTTCCACGTGCACCCACTAATTTATAAATGAGTGTATACAGCTGTCTTCGTGTATATCCGTGTCTCTATATCTGCAGTAACGCTTTCATTTTGTGTCAAAATAACACATCCTGTCACTCCACGCCAAAAGTATATTTATCGAATGAAACAGCACCGCAAGCTGCATCTTCTTTATCAAACCTTCATTTCTGTTTTACCCAATTGTTAAATATCTTTTCATTTCTTTTCCTATTTTAAAATATGTATTACAGTAATTGTTACTTGGAGGTCTTTTGTGTATCTATAGCTCCTTTGATTGGTATCTTTTCCTTTCTTTTAATCTTGTTATGCGAAATTATATACACATTTCTCAGGAAATCCAAGGAGCATAACTTGATTAAATAAAAACCTCCTAATCCTCGAGGTTTGCTGCAAATACCAATTTTTAAAGTACACCTTCCTAACCCACGGGATTTTTTTGAATGAAGATCCCTAAGTCCTCTTCAGTTTATTACACGGATTTGGTGAAATGATTCTTCAGGCTCTCTAATTTAAATAAGTTTTAGTGTGAACTAAGAATGAACATTATCCTCTAACCTGAGGTCAAGTGAAGGGTGATTTACATGACAAAGAATAATTCCCATTTTGTCCAATATGAAACAACTTCACCTTCGGCATCATTAAGAAGAGTTTAGCACTTTCAGGGCTTTGGGGGTTGGGTTTTTTGGTAAATAGTTGGCTATGTATAGCGCAATTTCCCTTTTACAATTCACAATACAAAGGCTGACTTCTTGTGCTCTTGAATTTCGGCATTATTTTTATAGCCTTAAGTAGAGTGAATTTGCACCTGCTGGTATTTAAACTTTAACATATTAGCTGGGGAGGACTTATCAACCCAGCGCACTGCCTCGAAGCAAATTAACAATCTTCATTAAAGTAAAGGGAGGGAGGGAGGGGAGGGGGTGTGGAGATGTGACCATTTAAGACGCCGTCCCGGATCTCTCCGATCTATACAGGTTCCGAGTGGATTATTTGGGGTCTTTACAGCAGCAGAATTACCGCTTCATCCCCCCTCCCCCCAACACATATTCGCTTCCAAATTTCTACTTCTCGCCCGGCACGTTAACCCCCTCGGTACCTTCTTCCCCTCTGTCTGGAGCCATGCCCCGCAGAGGAAGATTTCGAAGAGGCAGGGGCAGCCCGACCGCGCTATTCCTCTCATCCTCGGCGGCCTCCCGCTCCCACCCCGCCTCCCTTTAGGAGCACTTCCCCAAAAAAGTCAGGTCGTGCTCTTGGTGGTTTCTTCTCTCTCTTTTACGGTCACTTTGAGCTGAGCTTTCTCCGTCTCCTCGTCTTCCTCACACTCACACGCACGCTACAGGAGCCCGTGAGGAAGTGATCTTAATCTAAATATCAAACTTACCGTCCGGAGGATCCTGCCTTGGGAAAGTTCTGCTCTCTTGGGTCTCAGAGTTAAAGAAACCACCGTCATCCCTCATTAAGAGCTCAGGTCTTGGGGAGAGGGGCTGCCGGCGGAGGGCCACGGGCGGGGAGCTGAGCTCCCCAGCTCTGCCCGCCCGGCGCTGCCGGCTCAGCGCCCCGAGGGGACCCAGACCCCCTTTCCCACACGCGGCTCGGGCGCTTTCGGGACGGGGCGCCCCGGGCAGCGGCCCCGGGATTTCTCCCGTGGACACTGGCGTGCGCACCTAGCCGCGGCTCGGCGGGGGGATCCGCATGCTCCCCGCGGCGGGAGGGGGGGCCCGGGCAGCGCACCGGCTCTGTCCGGCCGCCAGCTTCCTTGCGGGGGTGGAGGGGTGGTCGTGTGCTTGTTCACAGCTACACGGGGAAAGTGGGAGCATTTCGTGTTTACAACCGGCTCCGGCTTGTATTGGTGAGATGTAGTTCAAGCAGCGCTCCTGTGTGTCGCGGGCTCTTAACTGGAGCTTTGCTCAGTCATTGAGAGCAATAGAAAGTATATGGAAATCAATATATAGACAGTGTGGAGGGCAGATAATGGATTCGAGTCAGTGAGTGTTATAATCTGCATTATGGGCTTCCTATTGTTTAGACAGAGCACAAATTTCCAAAGGGTGAAGTGTTGGGTTTGGGTCCCCCCCCCCCGCCCCTCCTTTTTCTTCTTTTTGGAGGGCTTTGTGTGTATAGGGGGAGGGGGAGTGTTAAATCCTCCTGCCACAATTATCAGAGTACACCCACTCCCCCCTTCCCGCCCGCCCCATCTGATTTTAAAGGTAGTGCTTTCACGGCGAAGCTAATGACTTTCATTTAATTGAACATGCCCTGATGTAGCGGATTGTTCTCGTAGCCCTACGCCTTTGTTGCTTTTGGGGGGAAATAAAGCTAATCAAACCTTTTGTCACGGCCAAATTCTCCCTCAGGGTCTCCCAAACATTTGTTTGAATAATTCACCTCAAGAATTGAAAATACTAATTGATTTTAAAATGCTAGCCCGGAGGGACGGGGAGGTGGGGGGTTGGGGTGGGGGGGAGCCTGGAAATTAGAGGCGAAGAGCAAACGTCTACCTGCCAGCAGCGAAGCCTCCGCAGCGGCTGCCCCCGCCGGTAGCCGCGGCCGGGCTGACCCCCCCGCGGGCTGCCGTGCCCCCGCCGCCGCCGGCCGCGCTCTCCGCTCCGTCCCCTCCCTCGGCCTCTGCTCCCCCTCCCCACCGCCAAACTGCGCCTGGTCACCTTGGTCCCGGATTCTCCGCTAAAGTGCCGGCGGTGGCAGGGGTGGGCTCCGCCGGGCGGGGAGGGGATGCCGGTCCGGGCGCCTCGGCCCCATTCAGGGAAGAATTTTGATGCGATTCATTAGAAGTAACGAGTTGACATAAGGTAAATCTACATCGAGGGGGCCTTTCTTTGAGTGCACGGGGAAGCTTCATTAACCATCGCTAACAAGGCGTGCAAATGCTCTGATTGGGCAGCTTTCTTGTAACGCCAAGGCCTTAGCAGGATGCCCACCTAATGAGGGTCACTACAAGAGACTGATAAAATATTCAAATTTTCCGTCGCACCAGGAACTTTGTACTAAAGGAGAAAGTTGAGACAACTGTGTGCTTGTTTACCTTGGGAAGGCACACTCGGGGGAGAAGGCATCCAGCTCTGACATCTCCATCTCCCAGAGAAGCCCCGAGATTGGATGGTGGTAGCTTTATGGACGTTTATTTGCTAAATTCGTCAACAGATTTTTCCCCCTCCTTCTCTCCTTCTCCCCCACTCTGATTGTGTTTCTCTAAGGTTTAGTGCGCCGATTAATAAATAACCTGTCTGCGCGGTTCCACACTTCTCTTAGCTTTTCTTTCTTTTTTTTTTTTTTATCTTGAAGATTTATTAAAATCAGCCTGATGGCTTTAATGACACGTCAATCATTTCGAAGTTGCTGCTTGTTGCTAATATGTCAGACTCTGTACACATCACCGCTACTTTCCTCTCTGCAGCGTTTAAAGCCTGTCCCCTCCTCCCCCCGCAATTTGTTTCTTCAAGTTTTCATCGCTAGGTTACGATTTCTAATTAGAGCTAAGTATTTCACTTAATATTTAATTTGGACGCCCAGCACATATATCATACCTAGATCAGTCAATCAAGTGTCCCTTGTTGATAATGCTACATCATTAAGAGTTGTGTTTAATTCAGGAGCAAGAGACTGGTACGGCTGCTTCTGCTACAGCGCAGGTAACTTTCGACTGGCGAGAGCTGCCAGCAGATCCAGAGGGATGGGGGAAAGCAGCCCAGCCCAGCCGGGAGGCGGCTGTGGCTCCCTCACCTCCTCGGGAAAGTTTTCTGCTTCTCAAGGCGTCATCCCATCGCGGAGAGCTGCGTTCCTTTTCTCACTTTTTTTAAAAAAAGTAATTTAAAACTGTTGATGTTTCACACATCCAGCCTCGGTGTTCATGCAAAATAAAGTGTGGGAGGGGTCCCCGGAAGTTTAACTTGGAAGCTGAAGCAGTATTTTTGACCACTAATTAAATACCCCCTCGACTTCTTAAGCCAATCCAAGCAACTATTATTAAAAAAAAAACCAAAACAAACAAACAAACAAAAAAACCCCAACAACAACAACAAAAAAAAACCCAAAAAAAAAAAAAACAAAACCAAAAACCAAAACATTTGCCACTTGTTTGTTATCACTACCGGTGCAGCACACACCGCATCCACCGAGCTCTGTTACGGGAGCCGGATGGGCCACATCTTACACACCCATCAAATGCGCATTCATTTATCCCGGGAAATCGTGACTAAAGAAAGAGAGGAAGAAAGAAAGAGGGAAGGAAGAAAGAAGGAAGATAGATGTGTTTTTAAAGATAGCATCCGTAGAAATTTGTCAGCGCTTGCCCCTGAAGGCTGACAAAAATCCAATGAAATCGTTGCATTAATAATATAAAAAGCCTTAGAAGACCAACGCGATGGGTTCTCCTTTACCTGCCCCTGGCTCTCCCTTTCTCACCCCCTCGCCTTCCCCCTCGCCGCGGCCGCAGTGATGCATTTTCCTCTCGCCGGTACCTCGACCGCTACGCCCCAGCCCCGTCTGAACCCCTGCCCCCCCCGATAAAAAAGATAATCAGCGCTTGCAAGCGTCGACTGAGTCACTCCCGAGTCAGGATTAAGGGGCACTAACTAGGCAGCAGAAAATCGCAGCCTCCTGGGAGCGACCATCAAAACAAGCAGTGAAATAAAAGAGCTTCTCTCTCTGCTTCCCTTCCTCTCTCCCCAGAAAAGTCCTCCAGGTCTGGCAGCCCGACACACACGCACACACGCACACAACTTCATAGGGCTCCCTCCAGAAGAGAGCACTGGCTTGCCCGGGTTTGTTTAGGGGGAGGTTTTTGGGGAGAAGGGGAGGGTTGCTCCCTGCCCTGCAGAGCCACATGTCATTCTAGCGGCTGAAACAATAAATCGTGTGGGACCAAGCAAGATTGACTGGAAACGGGCGGCAGGTTGGCCGGCCTGGAGAAGCCGGCCATCGTCAGAGCAGAGGGACCCCGGGCCGCGGCTCGGGGGTGGGGAAGGGCCGG